>VDFB02123174.1:0-26125 GCA_007258455.2 Sequoia sempervirens
GGGGGTTCAAGCAAACCCCCCTTGACCTTTCGAGCGAATGGGGGTTCACTCGAAGGTGGGTTCGAGTGAAACCCCCTTTTTAAAAAAAAATCCTTTGTTTTCATTTTGGACAATGTGCAACAAGTGGGTCTGACCATTTAATATGGTTCACTCGAATGGGGATCCGAGCGAACCCCTCTTTGGTCCACTTGGACTCCTAGTTCATGCAAACCCCCCAAAATTGAAAATTTTCTTCATGGGGGCATTTTTTGCAATTTTCCTTCCTCAACGGAATTGTAAACCAGTTTTGTGGGATCACCCACATGTATACATATATTCTTTAATAGGAGTACTCGTACACCCTAACTTTTCTCACATCAAGTTCATATTATAGTTTAGTGAATCATAACCAAATTATATAATAGTGCAATTCATACAAGTTTATAGTGCCACATTATATAAAACTCTAAGCCATGCTTTAAATGTATTTGAGGTCCACTTATTTTACACCAATGCACTATTGCATATAGCAAGGTTGTCCCAAAACCTAAATTGGACTATATATGTGAAGCCTCTCCCTTAACATTGTTATTATTTTGATTTTGAATTTTTTTTAGTAAAGCCTCTCCACTCATGTACATACATTAGGATCTAGAAACACTCCCATGCATAGTTTTTCACATTAAAAAACACCATCATTTTTTACTCCTTACTAGGTGTTATAGGAAAAATATTATCTCTATAGGATGGATCATCTATATACAAATTTCTAATTCAATATATGCATATAAATAATTGGTTGCACAAATTTTGAGTTACACATGCATGTATACAACTATATATCCATATATAATAGCTCACTAAATGCATATTTAACTATTTATATAGATTTATATGCAAATATATAAATACACATATATTACACATGGGACATGACTAGGAGGTCATGATGGGTAGGTTTTTGAAAGAGATATTTGGATTTTATTATTAAAAATACAAAGGGAGTGGAAATGGATAGAGAAATAATACAAGGTTATGAATAGTTACATTATTCTATGATAACTAAGTGTAGAATCTATATAATGAACACCAGTATGGGTCAAGAAAAATTTGGAGCTACAACAAGACTAGAGTACAAGCTAAGAGAAATTAGGGCATGCATGACATTGCAAGATTGGATCCTGGATGTGTCCCCCATATAATCTTCAACATTAGGGAGTGGATCAGAGTAGTATTATGTGTAAGTGTAGCAAGTCAGAGTATCCTTGGTTTTTATATTTTCAAGTGAAAAAGATACATAAAGGACTACATTTATAATTATGAATTTGGGGTTTGCATGGAAGATGAGGAACATGTGTGGATGACTAAGGAGTTATTTCTTAATTGGCTAGACTATTTTTCTATGTCTATCCTAAGAGGGGTATCACTAAAATATAGCAGTCTTCTCATTTTTTATGCCCACAATAGCCACATTGCATTCAAGATAATTAAGGAAGAAAGGCATATAGAAATTGAATTACTCATCCTCCTAGTAAATACTAGCCACAAGCTACAACTATATGAGTTCCTTCTTTTCGTGTTCAAGAGATAGCTAAAATAACAAAGGACAACATGGATGGAAATCCATCCCCATATTGAAATTGGAAGAGAAGAGTTAGAAAATATTATAATAAATACCTTCAAACAAGCACTAATACCCTCCAATATTATCAATGAATTTTAAATAATAGAAATTTGGTCATTAGATCATATTAATCTTTGCAAGGATATGAGGCCAAGTGAGGCCTTCACAATTGAAGATAAAAGAGAGATTATTTTATTCAAAATTATTTTATAGTTGGATGGATATATAAAGAGGATGAAGTGGAGAAATTCCTAGATGTAATGTAGCATTAATACACAAATTTAAGTAATGAGGTACATGATGAATGCATAGAATTGTCAAGTATTGGAATAAAAGATTCTATAGCTTAAATTGGTTGTAATAAAGGTGTGGAAACTTGGATGTCTATATTTTATGTACATTGATTAGTTATGGTTGAATATAATGGTGAAGTACATTTTTTTCCTACACAAACTAGCAAACTAAACTAATTTAAATAAGTTGCTAGAAACTTAAGGGTGTGCATTAATGAATGGAAAAATAAATGGGCAATAGAAAGTATTAATTAATGAGCATTGTTTGAAGGAAATATATTACCAAAAAATGAGATAAGTCAATCCAAGACCAACACCATGAAGAGGAGACACAAAAAAATGATAAGGGGAAAAAATATTTTTAAAAAAATCAATATTATGAATGAAGATAAAATACCTAATAATGATACAAAGAGAGAGAGAGGGAGAACTTAATCCTTAATCTTGATTTCCTTAAGAATGAAAGGAGAAGCACCTCAATAAATAAAGGTGAGAAGAGGAGTTACAAAGTAACTCCCAAGTCTAATGCCACCATTCATCCTGTGTGTGTGCAAGATGTCAAGATCCTCATAAGGAGGAGGCTACACCTAAGCCACTAATATTCCTTAATAAAGGAATTAAAATAAAATAAGCCATCCTCACACATGTGTGAGGAGACAAAAAAGACAAAAGACTTGTAGGGATTCCTTTGGAATATCCTACAAGTAATTAAATAATTACAATTAATACATAATCTTTACCACGTAAAGATTAATCTTCTAACATCAAGGTGTGTGCACCAATCTATGACACAAAAAAGGTGCCACATTATGTAAAAAACCTGAAATAGAGCATTTGGTGAGTGCAAAACAACTTCAGCATTTGGCAAGCACCAAATTTGGTGCTCGCCAAATGTAAAAGTTGTTTTAAAAAAATCATGTATTACAACCTCTTTTTCTTGCAAACCTGCGACCCTAGCTCTCATTGTATGCCCTTCCAACTCACGCTCACCAAAAGGAGATCAAATTTTGCTTGTGATTCTTTGCAAGGATGCCACCAAGATGTCAAAGAGGTTGAAGAGATATAAGAGGTATGCATTTCTATTGTTTTAATTTTGAATTTGAGTTAGAATGTAGATTGAAATAGGTTTTTTAAAAACACTTTGTTTTAATTTCCAGGAAATCGATCTCCACCTCCAAACATTGATAATTCACAATCACCCCCTCATGAAGAGCCTCCCAAACAATAACAACCTCAAACCCCTCCGTCAGTTCATAGGCATCCATAAAGAGCCCATGAAAATATCTTAAATCAAATTGAAAATAATAAAAGAGAGATTGAACAATTGATTGGAAGATTAACTGAGCATGTTGAAACCCACCCTTACAAGAGAATTGTCAAATTGTTGAAGTCGATTGTATCACATGTAGCAGAAATAAGTGAGAAAATTAATTTTTGGTCGAACAAGAGGGATGAATTAAAACAATTTTATGCTTTAGTGGACTTTCATATGCAGATGTGAAAAAAGAAAAAAGTAGCAAAGCCAACTTGTGTGCCCTTTTTATAGACCCAAGAACCAATGCACCTTTATTGTGAGTTTTTCCTCAATAAGGTGCCAAATTATTTTAACATTTTAGACTTTCAAGTTAGAGGTGGGGGCTCCATGCATGATAGATCAAGTGCACCACATAATCCACAGTTGGAACCGAGACCCTTGGCCAAACCCATGGTGGAGCATGTCGTCATTCCTTTTGTTGTGAAGGATAGTGTCGAGGTGGACACGTTGGAGTTGATTAGATTGCTCACTCAGAGCATTGTACAGTGTGTGAGGCCTCTAGTAGAGCCTAGTGTGGATGTGACTTCTAGACCCAAAGTTCCACCCCATCATTGTCGCTCTTGTGGTGTTGTTTGCACGTATTATGGTGAGAGTGCTCGAGATACAACTAGATAGCATACATCAGTTGTAGAGCAGATGGTTATGATAGATGCTTTGTTGAATGAAACATTTGGAATTGATACTCAAGTAAAATTCAGCAAGTTCATTTAATTTTTTTTATTAAATTCTATTTTTAAATGCAAGAATAACTAAATTAGTAGAATCAATATGATGAAAACTCAAGGTCAGAGTGTTCATGATATGTGCACCATTCCTGCAGAACCTTATTTGTTTTCGACATTGAGTCCATAGGCATGCAACTAGTATTAAAGATAATTATCGCATGTGAATAGTTGGATGCTATTTAAATGATTGTCTCATAACACGCTTTGATGTCAAACAGTTTGTTGGTGGACCTTTGACCAAAACCCTCACTATTCATGTCCTCAAAAAACTCACTTAGGTAACCTTTATTCATTAATGGTGTTGTAAAACAATGTTAACTATTTTTGGTAATTTTGCGTGTACAAATCTAAAATAATGCTTGAAACTACATGAACTTAGATAACTAGGTTCTTTAAAGTGATGGGTGGAGGAGAATTCATTAGTATTTTAAATAATGCATCATATATTTTGGCTTTGGACTTTTTTTCATTCAATCTCAAACCCTTTCACATATTATTTCTTTTATCTTATAGATTTTTCTTTGATGACAGTGTCTTCTTTACAATTGAAGACTATCAATTATTTGATATCAATCCATGTAGTTCATTCAATTGGCATCTATCTGCAGAGACATTATAATTCATTGTGTTATGTGATTGTGTTTTCAAATCTCAAGGGCATGCCATAAGATTGCACATTCTCTAATACCATTGACATGGTTGCAGCCTCTTCATTGGCCTTGACCAAGCATGTTTCAAGGATTATCTTGATTTCTTTACTACAATTCTCAATTCCATCTTCCTAATATTTTGTTAGGAGATTGCTTTTGATATTTTGAACCTTAGATTCATTTTCCTCTATTTTTTTCCTAGCCTTTCAACCTCCTATTTGTGTTGTAGAAGGAATTTTCTTAATCCTCATGTGTCCAAGCTCCATAAACTCATTTTCCTTACATTTGAATACTCTTCAAACTTCTATTTAAATTCAACTCTTAATAACCTAATGGTATCTTTACTCTTGAGTTGCATTTGAGCCTCTATCTTCTTCATTCTTTACATTTATTCAATCTTCATTCTCAATTATTTTAACTTCTTCTTCTTCCTGTTCCAGTTTACTTTGCAATGCTTGATGCTCTATCTTTGGTGACTTTGGATGCATATTACTTCTCAGCAAACATCACTTCCTCACCCTCTTTTGAGTGTAATATGTTCTCAAAACCTTGAAGATGCCTCATTTTGACTATCTTTTCTACTCTATCCTACAACTAACTTCTCGCTATCTTCATCCCTTTGTGAAATTTGTACCCTTTGTCCATGTTATGATAGTATTTTATGCCTATTTATGACTGTCCACCATCATATCTCATAGTCCATTTACCATTAGCACCAGAAAACCTCATGTAACTAGTGTCCATTTACAATTCTTTATGAACATGATTGGGAGTATCTCCTAGGCTATTAAGGGGCTTGTATTGGGCCAAGATGGCTCTAATTTTTGAGTCCATATACAATCTTAAGTCTATATTTAAAAAACACACAACCTCCAATAACAATAGATTCCAAGCCAAATAGAAACACCCACATTGCATCCCAACCAACCTTTGCTTGTTTTCTTGCTTATGCAAGTATCATGGTCTCTTATATACAAAAGGTCATCTTTACAACGACATTCATAACTACCCTATGTGTTTTTTGCAGCTATAGTCTGAGCATTGACAAGCCTTCTTTTCTTTGCACTCATCTATATCTTCACAATTTTTGACATCATCTCCCTTAAAATCTAGGAGGACACTTACATCCACTATTCCATATTTCCAAACAAGAAAAATATGACTTTCCATCCTAGGTATTGTGCCAACAATCACTATTATTCATCTTGCATGATGATACATGATTTGGACTATTATTGTGATCAAGAATAATGAGTTCACTTGAAGTATGCAAATATAGCTTCTCACTATCATACTTATGCTATCATGGTGACTACAACTTTTGTTTGCATCTTACTCATGGGTTACCCTTATGCCTCTACCCTTTATGATCATGATCACTATCCTTATATCCATATGTTTTGAACATTGGGGTGTAAGGGTGCATGTTTATGTATATTGAGTTGCATGCCCTGTATGAAGCATGATATTTGAAAGCATGTATCAAATGAAACTTCAACCATGATATCCACACTAATACCTTTATTACAATCATGTTCAATAGAATTCATGTGTTTCATTATGCACTAAGAAAGTGTCCCACAATGGGATTCATACATGTGTATCAATGCTCTAAGGTAGTCCTAGTCATCAACAAAAAGTTTCCCATGTGGTTGTATAACCCTCATAATAAAAGAGGCCATTTTTTTATCTAAACTAAGTTTTTCTAATAAGATTTATACTTCTATTAATGTGCGAACATTATGCCATGGCTTCAACAAGCTTCAAAACCCCTATCTTTTGTCTCATGTTGTCCTTTAAAAATTGTTTGTAAGATTCACTATAGTGTTTTTTCTAGTTTGTTCTAGTTTTTTTAAAAATTGTTATGTACTCTTCATAGCTAATGTAGCCATCATTATTTGTATCTATTTTATGTATAATACCACTCATCATCAAATGCATTTTCTTTCCTAAAAATTGAAGGATATGAAAGATAACTAAATTCTCTAATTATAGCTTTCACACTTGAAACAAACTTATGGCATACCTGTCATAATGAGATTACATGCAAGGTTTGTATCATGGGGACATGAAGATGATCTCCTTGAAACTCTCCAAATTTGGCAACATTGGTAACTCTTACCTCCATTTTTTGCAATGTCGTTATCTACTACAAGTTTGTATAAAGTCCTTATCTACGACAAGTCCATATTGAGAGCAAAGGTCCTTATCTGCTACAAGTTTGTATAAAGTAGGTGAAATATATTTGTCATCATGAGGTCTCTCAATAATCCTTTTTGTAACATTCAATGAATATTAACAAGTTCTCCATTCTTTATGGATTCCATGGGAAATGTATGGTTATATACCTTCAAAAAGACCCTGATAACTACCTTATAAGCAATCCAAAAATAGACATCAAGACAATCCATAGCCTGGCATACTATTTTATCATCACTATGACATTTAAGCATTTTTCAAATTACTATTAATGCTTTTAATTAAAAGAAGAAATGATGAAAGGATAAAAACTTATATTTTTGTTATTTCATGTTAGACATCGTACCAAGGAATATATGGAATAAAGATTAAGATGGTCTGTTCAGGCATGTGGATTAGTCAATTTGACATTATATTTGCTCTTATATGGTCTATTATTGAAAATTTTCATGATACAAGTATATGTAGTTTAATTGCTATCTTGATGGTTGCTACAGGTGGTTGTCACTCCATATCATCAACATGCTAATGTTGTAAATGAGCGTGATGATTATTTGTTTGCGGTAAGTGATTATTTTATTATGTCATTCCACAATTCAATTTTTATATATTAACATTTATACTTCTTGTTGTATCAATTGAAGCTCTAGATGAGTGAAGAGAGGAGGACTAGTGAGCACATTCGAAAGAGAAAAGAACCAATAGACACCCCATCATGTCAATCGTTGAAGGCATCACACAATATTTTTCCTTCCCCTAAAGGAAAATGAATATGTATTAAGGTCGTTTGTTGTATTCCTACATGGAATATTTGAACATATGTTTTGTACTATTGATATATGTGACATTTTATGTCTATATGGCTCTTTTGTAGTAAGCATGTATGAATTTATTGGATATATTGTATACTTTTATCGACATATATCATTGTATAGCCTTATAGATTTTTGATTAAATGCAAATCTTATTTTACCACTACTATTCTTGAATAATGTTATCATGTGTATTGTGTAAATTAATGCTTACATCTGATGCTTAAATCTATTAGCTTCTTTAATAAATAATTTATCCTTCTTCTTAAGTAGGCCAATAATGCATTTTTACATGAGTGTGCATTTCATGTGTATACTAGTGACTTATGTGTATTCATACTTTGTGACTTATGTGTATACATGTGAATACTTTGTGACTTGTAATGTGTATTCGTATGTATACTTCATGACTTGCAACTTATGATTTATGTGTATTCAAGTGTATACTTTATACTCATGTGTATACATAATGACTTACGTGTATTTGAGTACTTGTGCTTCACTTATTCACATGTATGCTTCACTTATTCATATTTATTCATGTGTATGCTTCATGCTTCTGATGTATAATTCATGTGTTCATGTGTATGCTTCATGATTCATGTGTATACATCATGTATTCACATGTATGCTTCATGCTTCTTGTATATACTTCACGTATTATGTGTATTCACATGTATTCTTCATGTTTCCAATGTATAATTCACATGTTTATGTGTATTCTTCATGATTCATGTGTATACTTCATGTATTAATGTGTATGCTTCATGCTTTTTATGTATACTTCACGTATTACATGTATTAACATGTATGCTTCATACTTCATACATATACTTCATGTGTTCACGTGTATGCTTCATGATTTTTATGTATACTTCATACGTATTCACATGTAGGTTTCATGCTTCCTATGTATACTTCATGTATTACATGTCTTCACATGTATGCCTCATGCATCTTGTGTATACTTCATGTGTTCATGTGTATGCTTCATGCTTCTGGTGCAATGTAGCTCGAACCACTCTGACATGTTTGGGTGTGAAACAAGACTATGCCTAATCTAAAAATACCCATTTGGATGTGTTGAAATTTTCAGTTTGGTCACACGAATTGCAAAACGAAAGTTACACCCCTTTGCAACTTTACACTACTTGCATTTGACACTTTTTCCATCAACTGAAAACTAGACACCACGGGAAAACGAATAAGAGATATCAAAAATCGAGAAAGGTTATTGTAGAGGGGCTCTACATGATCCCATAGTCTCAAACAAAAATATTTCTAAGCGATGCATTTTTTGAGTAACTACTCATCAAAGATTATTTCCTTTTTGCACTTTGGACTCTTAATGGATATCATCGGTGCAATGTACCTCAGACCACTCCAACATGTTTGGGTGAAAAAAAGGACCATGCCTAGCCTAAACATACCCATTTAGATGTGTTAGAACTATCAATTTGGTTGCACAAGTTGTAGAACAAAAGTTATACCCCTTTGCAACTTTACAACACTTCCATTTGACACATTTTCCATCAATTGAAAAGTCAACATCATGGGTAAACACTCCAGAGATATCAAAAACCAAGAGAGTTTATTGTAGAGGGTCCCTACATAATCCTACATCCTCAAAAAAAAAGTTTCTACGTGACACAGTTTTCAAGTAACTACTCATCAAAGATTGTTGTCTTTTTACACTTTGGACTCTTAAGAGATATCATCGGTGAAATGTAGCTTACACCACTCCAACATGTTTGGGTGTGAAATTGGACCATTCCTAGCCTAAACATACCCATTCAAACATGTTGGAATTGTCAGTTTGGTCGCATGAGTTGCAGAACAAAAGTTACACCTCTTTGCAACTTTACACTACTTGCATTTGACATGTTTTCCATCAATTGAAAAGTCGAGTCCATGGGAAAACACCTCAAAGATATCAAAAACTGAGATAGGTTATTATAGAGGGGCCCTACATGATCCCATAGTATTAGAAAAAAAATTCTAAGCAACATAGTGTCTGGGTAACTGCTCGTCAAAGATTGTTGCCCTTTTGCACTTTGGACTCTTAAGAGATATCACCGGTGCAATGTAGCTCAAACCACTCCAACATGTTTGGGTATGAAACAATACCATTCCTAGCCTAAACGTACCCATTCGAATGTGTTGGAACTATTGGTTTGGTCGCACAAGTTACAAAATGAAAGTTACACCCCTTTGTAACTTTATGTTGCTTGCATTTGACACTTTTTCCATCAACTAAAAAGTCGACACCATGGGAAAATTCCTTAGAGATATCAAAAACTGAGAGAGGTTATTGTAGAGGGGTTCTACATGATCTCATAGCCTTAGACATAATGTTTCTAAGCAACACAGTGTTTGATTAATCACCGCTGCATGTTTCCGCACTTTTGTACTTGGCGATATCACCGGCACGTAGGCTTGACCACTCCCACATGTTCTGTGAAAAGCGACTCAAGTGAATTAAACTCAAATTTACCTGCAGGCGCGAACTATTGCCCACCACACGACAGAAAAAGTTATACCACTTTGAAACTGCATTACTTGCATTTGAGTCTTTTCCATGAATTGAAAAACTAGACACCATGGGAAAATTCCTTAGAGATATAAAAACTGAGATAGGTTATTGTAGAGGGTCCCTACGTGATCTCGTAGCCTCAGATGAAATTTTTCCAAGTAACACGGTTTCTAAGTAACTACTCGTCAAATATTGCTACCTTTTTGCACTTTGGACTCTTAAGGGATATCGTCAATAGAATGTAGCTAAGACCACTCCGACATGTTTGGGTGAAAAAGAGGACCATTTCTAGCCTAAAAGTACACATCCAAACATGTTGGAATTTTTGGTTTGGTCGCACAAGTTGCAAAATGAAAGTTACACCCCTTTGCAACTTTACACTGCTTGCATTTGACACTTTTTCCATCAACTAAAAAGTCAACACCATGAGAAAAAATCTAAGAGATATCAAAAACCAAGAGAGGTTATAGTAGAGGGGCCCAACATGATCTCGTAGTCTCAGAAAAAAAATTTCTAAGCAACATAGTTTCCAAGTAACAACTCATCAAAGATTGTTACCCTTTTGCACTTTGGACTCTTAAGGGATTTCATCGACTCAATGTAGTTCAGACTATTTTGGAATGTTTATGTGTGAAAGAGGACCATTCCTAGCCTAAAGGTACCCATCCGAACAGGTTGGAACTATTAGTTTGGTCACACAAGTTACAAAACAAAATTTACACCCCTTTGCAACTTTACATTGCTTGTATTTGACACTTTTTCCATCAACTAAAAACTGGACACCACGAGAAAACACCTCAAAGATATCAAAAACCAAGAGAAGTTATTGTAGAGGTTCCCTACATGATCTCGTATTCTTAAATGGAATTTTTCTAAGAGACACGGTTTCTTACTAACTACTCGTCAAAGATTGTTGTCTTTTTGCACTTTGGACTCTTAAAGGATATCGTTGGTACAATGTAGCTTAGACTATTTATGCATGTTTGGGTGTGAAAGAGGACCATTCCTAGCCTAAACATACCCATCTAGATGTGTTGGAACTGTTGTTTTGGTTGCATGAATTGCATAATGAAAATTACACCTCTTTGCAACTTTACACTGCTTGCATTTGACACTTTTTCCATCAATTGAAAACTGGACACCATGGGAAAAATGTCTTAGAGATATCAAAAATCAAGAGAATTTATTATAGAGGGGACCAACATGATCTAAAAACTTTGGACGAAAAGTTTCTAAGTGACACAGTTTGTGAGTAACATCTCGTCAAAAATTATTGCCCTTTTGCACTTTGGACTCTTAAGGGATTTCGCCGGTTTAATGTAGTTCAAACTATTTCAACATGTTTGGGTGTAAAAAGAGACCATGAATAGCCTAAATGAACCCATCTAGACATGTTGGAGCTATAAGTTTGGTCGCACGAGTTGCAGAACAAAAGTTACACCCCTTTGTAACTTTACACTGCTTGTATTTGACACTTTTTCCATCAATTAAAAACTAGACACCACAAGAAAACACCTCAGAGATATCCAAAACTGACAAAATTTATTATAGAGGGGCCCTACATGATCCTATATCCTTAGACTAATTTTTTCTAAGTGACACGGTGTCTGAGTAATATCTCATCAAATATTGTTTCCTTTTTGTACTTTGGACTCTTAAGGGATACCATCGTTATAATGTAGCTCGAACTATTTTGGCATGTGTGCGTGCAAAACAGGACCATGCCTAGCATAAACGTACCCATTTGGATATGGTGGAACTATCTGTTTGGCCGCATGATTTGTAGAACAAAAGTTACACCCCTTTGTAACTTTCATGATGAGTCTTAGTTCACTTATGTATTAGGGTTAAATGGTGTAGATTATATTTCCATTATACATCAAACTTTTATGCCATGCCTAATGAATTTGTTTATGCATCATAATTGAATGAAATTGACTCTTATAGTTGATTTTTCAAATGGAGTATGACATATACATTAGGTTGAATGGCATACATGACAACATCAAACAACTTTTTGATTTTTTGTTAAGCATACATCATAACTAGTGTTCAACTGTCACACTTTCATTCTCAACTTGAGCTATGTGAAATCTTGTTTCTTTTTCCTACTTTATTAGGTTTTAGGGTATTAAAATTCCCTATGTCTAGATTCTCCACACTTAAAGGATTTTCCACAAAATTTTCTTCCTCTACCTCTAGAGTAGTCATTTCTTCCCCATCCTCATTGGTTACTATCTATGTCAGTGCTTGTTTCTTATTGATTTACCTCTTCCTCTCAATTTTTTATTCCTTCTAAAAATATTTGTGTATACCTTTGAGGAAAATTGAAAGGCTCCCTATATGGACTCTAGGTTTTAATATATTCACTTTTCCTTTTCCTTTTCCTTGTCTCTCAAGTTGTACATGTTTCTAGCATAGAGGTCCATGCCCCTTAAGCCTTGTAGTTGGTATCTTCACCTAACTAGGGGCTTTAGTTGATTCTAAATAATTTTATTTTATTTTTTCTAAAATCCAATCTATCAAATCCTCCAAATTAAAGTCACAACTATAATTAGGTAGGTCCACTTGATCTTTGTCAGAATCTCTAGTCATTGCATTCAAGAACCTAATTTCTTACTCATCTATTCCTTCCACTTCTTCATCACTAACTTTTTCATTCTCACTCACATTTGTAATAGGAACTCTCATGTGTTGTGTTCCATTAATTGCTTCAAGTCTACCTACATGATGCATCTCATAATTTTTACATGTGTTGCATCCCTATCTCATTTCCAAGTCCTTTATTCTTTCTTCCTAAAACAATATTCTTAAGGAATCTCACTCAACACATCCAAAGTCAAAAGGGTTCAACCTTTATCTAATACCAAATGGTAGGTCAAATATCCATAGGCCTCATAAGTACACCTGCACTTGTTGTAAAACTACCATCTAGTCCTCTATACATGAACTTCCAACAAAGACTTAAGTTGCTTTGCATAATAAACATGTGTTAAAACATAAGTTGCTTCGAACAAAGTCTTAAGTTGCTTCTCAAACTTATTTTTTGATAGCTGATAACACCAATGGTGGCTTGCCAGGGTAGCAACATTGATCAAAACATTCCTAAGTAAATAAATGGCTATCAAGACGACACATGGAAAACCACCATTTAGAGAGATAATTGTTTTAAGAGATGTAATAAAGAGGCAACCATTAATATGAACAATGGACAGCCACCTCGAGTCTTAAAAAGGGTAGTGCTTATAAAGGATGGTCACAAACCTGAAAGGGTAGAATAAGGTTTCAGTAACAACCCTGCATTTTCAAGGGTTTGTGCCCAATGAGTTATTAATTGAGTTTCAAGCAAGGAGGAACTGCCATAATAGATGAAAGAAAGGTGAAAAGTCATGAAGTTGATAGTAGGAAACTCTATGGATCAAATAAAGGGGCATTTTTCTATGAATCCATAGTCAAGGTGAGAGGACAATTCCAATAGCAAATGAAAGGGAGCAACTAGAAGACACTTTGAAGGTTACAATGATACAAAGGCAGAGTTTCAATGCTTAATATGAACAATGGATAGCCTTTACAATCACAAATTAATCATTGGTGTCATTGGTGTTTCAAGGAGACCTATTAAAAGATGCATTGAAGGGTATTCCATGGAGAAGAAAACATGGTGGAATTTCTTGAAGAGGGAAGAGAAATCCCATAAGGCAGTATGTTATGTTCAAATGCATAGAATATAGTCACCCTAATGAAACCCCGGACATATCAAATCAATAAGGGTTGGAAAAGGAATCATCATTAGCAATGGTAAAGAGCATAAAATCCATTGACATGGGACAACAAGCTCAAATGCAAGTTAAGTAATCATATGAAGAGCATAAATGTGTGATGACATGTGTGCAAAATGATATATCAATAGTTTAAAATGAGGGGGCAAAAACTTTATCAAAAGGGGGCAGCCATGAGTTTTGGTTAATAGTGTTAAAAAATAATGGAAGATAGTCAAATGCCACTATCCTCCATAGGGGTAGTATGCACTCAATGCATCATAGTCTTCAATAAAATGCATTGACAGCCATAAGAAGAACAAAAACTAAACCCTTATACCTATACATCATAACAAATAAATCAATCAAATCAAACAAATGAAACTATGAAAATTATGCATGAAACTATGAACATTATACATAATGCATTGAAAGGAAGCAAGACAATTTTAACAATAATTGAAGACCAATGTAGATGCCAAACCCTATTTGATTAACTATAATGCAATATTCCAAACCCTTGTACAATCAAACTTACACTTGCAAATATCAAATTTGAACCCTCATAATGCTAGTATACATCCTCAAATTCAACATAAATTGTAAATCTGAATTATATGTATCAAATATATCAAATATTCAATAGTAATTCATAACCTTTTTTTATGGATAAAGATATTATCATTCACCAATGTTTATATGAAACCCTTATACACTAAAATTAACCAAATATGAAAGAAAATAATGATCAATCACATGAATTTACAAATTCAATGTCCATACTTACAAATCAATTCAATGAACCATCTGGGTATACTCTACTCTTTATTGTGTCAAGTATCACCTCATGGTTAGACTCATGCACCTTCCACGAGTTCTTTTTTGTAGGTCTACCACCATATTTAATCAAATGAACATTGGTTGTGACAACAAGGTTGGATTAGTGAAGAATCTTCTAATGTGTGTCAAAGTCCTCAAATAACCAAATTGGAGAATTCTTAAATGGGTACCTTCTATGTTTTCTCCATCTATAATCACCCAATTTTTGCCCGAAGTCGAAACTTGTAATACGTTCCTCTTCTGCTATTTTCACCAAGATAAGATGATTGATACAATCATCCAAATATACTTAATGAACATCACAAACAAACAAAAGATAGTAGAATTTCAATATAGAGATACCTAGTTCTAGATTTGACAGACTGAATTCATGATGACACCATGAATGTAATACGAGAGATTATATGTCATGAAGAATTTTTGCTGTGGTTCAATCAACCACTCTTTTTATCACCTATGTTTGAAGTATGGAACAAAAAAGACCTCCTGTGATGCAGAGCCATACCTACATTGAGTCAAGAGGCATCAAATGATCCTATCAATGTACAACAACTTCATATTCTAAGAGAGATTATCATCAAAGATCATAACCATCATCTAGACCCATTTACTATGCTCATCATACTGATTTGCATCTATCAACTTTACTGTCTGTAATTTAACCTCCTAAGATATTTTGTGGATATATCAAATCAATTATTCTTCAGTTCACCAGAGGAAGAATTGCTAATATCTACTAGAATGCAGATCAGACTTTAATTGCTAAATGAGCACATGAAGTTCAAAACCACACAAAATTTATGAAAATCATAAGAAAACCTGAGACGACCAGATAATAAACTGACAAATGGATCACTACCTAAGAAAAAGGCTCATTGCCAAAACAAGGACTCATTGTCCAGGTTAGGACTCAATGTCCAATAGGGCTAACCACCCAGAGGGCTCACTGCCATAGAGATACAAAGAATATAAAAGAGATATGTTACAGAGAGAAGACAATCTCAATGCAACAGAGAAATCCATCATAATTTTCTCAGCCACTTGTAGACATGTATGAATGATAGAGTCCACCTTCAGCTCCCTGCATTCAGAAACTCAACATTTAGACTTCACACCGATCTGCCACACTCACATTACATTCATCCACTTGATTCACACCTACTTCGCATCTATCTGCTCTATTTCTTTTCACTTATCTCTTTGTTCTCATTTTCACCACTAACTCATCTAGTATTTATACCATCTTCATCTTTGAAACATATCCAAACTCGTCCATCCATCATTAAATTCAAATTAGGTCAGCACCAAAACATCCTAGGGTGGAATTAGAATGAAGGTGACCCAAACACATGCTTGATGAGGACCCAAATAGGTCCTAACAAGCTTCATTAATTTTGAAGGTAGTGTTTAACACAAGTTCAACCAAACCAGTGTAAAACACATAGAACAATTAAGAACGATCCTTCTAGATTCCAAAATTATCTTCAACATGATCATAACAACTTATCTCTAGAAGCGCAAGTCATAAGACTCAACCAAAGAGAAATCTAGAACAAAAAAATTATCCCAGACCTCAGCTAGATACATACAAAACCACAATTCACAAATGGTGAACATAACTTGCACTGTACAATGAATCAAAAACAAAAATATAGATATAGGTGCTCATGATCAACATATCAACCTGTACAGAAGCAAATCCCAGACCAAAACCTTTAAGAGCAATTTACTAAACACCTAACCTCCTTCAATATAATTTTCCTCAATATCCCCGACATATGTACAACTAATAATCCACGCCCATGTAATAAATGAAAATAAAATCAGTTAATAACCAATTCATTGAAATCAAATGAAACACCATAAAACTTTTCCATATTTGCATCAATCTCTTTGTCTTTGATGGAAAAATGAAACCACCCAGCATGTAAACATACTCAGTCTTGCTCACCTTTCCAAGATACCTTATCATGAGGAAGGAAAAACATCTTTTTAGCAATGATTTATCCTTTGACATTCCAAAGAATAACGCGCAACGACAACTCGTGAAACTACCTACCCCCCCAAGAGGTAGCCACCAAACATTACCAGAAGAAAAAGATAGATCCATATCATCAAACCAATGCATCTCCATATGCATCTAGTTCAATAAAGGAGGGGAAATAACCCCTAACTTCTCCCAAAGATACTCAAAAGTATCTTTAGGAAGAGCCTTCATAAATATATCAACAATTTGATCCTTCATAGGGACATACTCAAGCTTTACTTCATTCTCCACAACCTTCTCTCTCAAGAAATGATACTTGATAAATATATGCTTTGTCCTCGAGTGCATCACTGGATTCTTTGAAATGATAATTGCACTTGTATTATCACAAAAGATATAAATATGATCATCATACACAACTATGATATCTTTCAATGTTTGTTTCATCCATAGAACTTGTGTACAACAAGATGCAACAACAATATACTCAACTTCAATAGTAGATAAGGAAATTGAATCTTTATTTTTACTCAATCGTGCCACCAATCTGCAACCAAGAAAGAATGCATCATCACTTGTACTTTTCCTATCATCTACACATCCAACCCAATCTACATTTGTATAAGCACTTAGTGAAAAGTCAGTATCTCTAGGATACCACAATCCATAATCCATGGTGTCATTCAAATATTTGAATATCCTTTTAATAGCAACAACATGTGTTTCTTTAGGATCTTCTTGAAATATAGCCACAAGATAGATAGCATGCATGATATCTAGTCTAATAGTAGTCGAATACAACAATCCACCAATCATAGATCTATAGTTGATTTGATCAACTTTAGGTGAATCATCATCTTTACCTAATTTGCAACCAGTCACCATAGGAGTGCATACTAGTTTGGAACCATCCATCCCAAACTTCTTCAAAATCTCTCTCGCATACTTAGACTGTGAAATAAAGATTCCTTTCTTTGTTTGATTAATTTACAGCCCAAGAAAGGAATTCATCTCTCCAAACATAGACATTTAAAACTCTTTTTGCATCTCTTTTCCAAACATTTTTTACATAGTTTCATTACCTCCAAAAATAATGTCATCAACATATACAACCACAATCAATATTTTGTCATTTTCAACTTTAAAGTATAGGTTACTATCTGTCGTACCTTCGTTGAAACCTTGTTGAATCAAATACCTTTCTAATCTTGCATACCAAGCTCTAAGAGCTTGCTTCTAATCATATAAATATTTCTTCAATATGCAAACAATATTCGGTTGATCTAAAAACTAAAATCTTTCTGGTTGTTCTATGTAGACTTCTTCTAGCTCACCATTCAAAAATGTAGACTTGGCATCCATCTGATAGACTTTGAAATATCATTGAGCAGAAAACGCTAAGAACATTATGATACCTTCCATTCTTTTCACTAGAGCAAAAGTCTCCTAAAAATATATTCCTTCTACTTTTGAGTAACCCTTACACACAAGCCTTGCTTTGTTTCTGACCACTTCTCCATTCTCATTCAACTTATTTCTGAATACCCACTTTGATCCAATAATGTTTTTATCTTCCGGACTTGGTACCAATTCCCAAGTTTGATTCTTCTCAATTTGTATAAGTTCTTCCTTGATAGCTTCCATCCAATGGACATCTTTACATGCTTCACTTGCAATCTTCAATTCAATCTCAAAAAGCAAACACATATTTACTTCACCAGTAGTAGCTTTGCTTCTTGTCAATACTCCTTTTGGCTTGTCTCCAATGATCTAATTTTCTGAATGATTCTTTTGCACATATCTAAGTGTCTTACATGACACTACCAAAGCTTCTTCTTCAATTTGCTTCTCTTGTTCATCCTTTTCTTGTTCTTCCATAATTTCTTCAATTCTTACACAATCAATCAATATCAATATCAGTTGAATTCTTCATTGTTTCATCAACTTTGACATTTGAGCTTTCTACAATCTTCCTTATTCTTTTGTTGAAACACATGTAAGCTTTGCTTCTAGTAGAGAATCCAAGAAAAACACTTTCATCACTTCTTGCATCAAACTTTCCTAAATTTTCTTCATTCCTTCTGATATAACATTTGCTTCCAAATACATTTAAATATTCAACAGTAGGAATTCTTCCATACCATAGCTCATAGGGGGTCTTTGTACTATTTGCTCTTACTTGAACTCAATTGAATACATATCTATCAATATCAGTTGAATTCTTCATTGTTTCATCAACTTTGACATTTGAGCTTTCTACAATCTTCCTTATTCTTTTGTTGAAACACATGTAAGCTTTGCTTCTAGTAGAATATCCAAGAAAAACACTTTCATCACTTCTTGCATCAAACTTTCCTAAATTTTATTCATCCCTTCTGATATAACATTTGCTTCCAAATACATTGAAATATTCAACAGTAGGAATTCTTCCATACCATAGCTCATAGGGGGTCTTTGTACTGTTTGCTCTTACTTGAACTCAATTAAATACATAAACAACAGTGTGAATATCTTCTCTCTAGTAAACTTCTGGTAAATCTGCCTTAGTAATCAATGATCTAGTAGCCTCTTGAACTATTCTATTCTTCCTTTCAACAACTCCATTCTACTAAGGAGTTTTTGGAGCAAATAACTATCTTTTTATTCCATGAACTTCACAAAATATATTAAACTCATGGGAAGTGAATTCACCACCTCTATCAGACCTTAAGCATTTTATCCTCAAATTTACTTCATTTTCAATCATAGCTTTGAATGTCTTGAATCTATCTAATGCATCTGATTTCTCTCTAAGACATGTAACCCATGTATATCTAGAGTAATCATCAATCAAAATCATAAAGTACCTTTCACCTTGTAGGCTTCTTCCTCTTGTAGGACCATAGAGATCTGTATTAATTAAATCTAGTACTCTAGTAGTAGATTGTTCCTTTGATCTATAATGATTTATTGTGTGTTTCCCAAATTGACAATTCTTGAAAATAACATTAACAGGCTTTGTAATCCTTGGTAAATCTCTCACGGCCTGAACCACACTAATCCTTTCCAAGTGATCAAAATTCATATGACAAATTATCTGATGCCACAACCAATTGTCATTAGTTTGAGTCATAAAGCATCATCCATCATCACCCTTAAGTTGATAGATATTTCCTTTAGATTTCTTTCCTACAACAATCACTATTTCAGATCCTTTCCTGATCACACATCTTTCATCCTCAAATATAATATTGTATCCTTTACTACACATTTTTCCAACACTCAAAATATTATTCCTTAAACCCTTAACATAATAGACATCATCAATATTATGTTTTCCATCAAAACTTACTGAACCTATCCCATAAATTTTAGCACTAGTATCATCTCCAAACATAATTAAGCCACCTGTTGGCATATGGCTTGTTTGATAGCATGTGGATTCTACTGTTGTTGTTGATGGCAACCGAAGTCATCCCTTTGGTCCACAAAAAAAAAATTGCTCATACCAACAGGAAATGTAGAGAATAGTGTTCTACCGATAGAAAGCATAAAGAACAAGGTATCAAATCAGTTAGTCAATTGGTATGCTTCACCGGATCATTAGTTTGTGTTGTCACTCCCCAAGATAGGTTGTTAAGAATATATGTTATCACATTGTCAAGATTTGTGATGTTGCATTAATTGGTGTGTGAGCTTGGAGATCCAATAGGATTTTTTTTTTGTTTATTTGCTCATTGTGGCCAACTTAGTGAATGTCGCATGCCGCAGATGTATAAGGAGTAATTGTTTAATTGTTTCTTATGTTGGTTTTTTTTTGGGTCCTAGCTATGTCTTAGCCGACTTTGATGGGTACACATTAAATTTATTTTTGATTTGAGCCAACCATTGAAGGATATTTCATGTTTTGTTAAAGCCGACTTGAAGCAATGAAATCTTTGTTAGCGGATATATATGAGATCAGTAATTCATTTAGTGTGAAAAGGTGTGTGAAATTGTGTGAATGTGTGTGAAGAGAAGAACAGATGTGTGTGTGAGTATTAGTAGGGTGATTGAGAAATCTATGCACAATTTCAAAAGGGAAGAAAAATAGAGAAGAGCAAAGTAGAAATATAGAATCAGTCAAAAGGGATGAAGATTGTCTACTGAGCTTCACTAGAACTGAATCCAGGCATTTGGAGATGCTATCCTCTCAGTTCAACCTTTGTTTGTAACTCAAACACTTTGTAAGGCAGTGATCCTTCCTATAAGTAGTGTGCTTCTTGAGCAATGAGCTTCCAGGCATTGCGCCCCAATGTGCGCGATTCCCTTTCTTCATATAATTTCTTACGTGAGTATACTCATGGATTAATCTCCACTGCGGTTTTTCTCCCAGCGTTTCCACCGCAAAATATCAGGTGCTATGGCGCTTGATCATCTTGTTCATGTGCTTGCATCTTTATTTATATTTATTTGCTGAAAATGGTTTAAGATCTGAATTGAAAGTCTAATTTGTTGAACACTGATTCACTCCCGCTCTCAGTGTTTCTTGAGTCCAACAATTGGTATCGAGCAAGGTTCCTCTCAGAATTTTAACAACTTTGAGGGACTCTGGAACAAGGTAATAGACTCTCGTTGTCTTCAACAACAACTTATGCAGAATCTTGATGATCTTGATTAGTCTTTAAAGCTGCAAAGTCATGGAATTCAGCAAATCAAGTAAGTGGATGTCAGTAATTCATTCAATCATTGAATCAAATGGAGTCAAGAGAAAAGAGGTTAAACTTGTGATCAATCCTGGGGCGAAAGAAAATAAAAAGCTCGGAAGATGTTCGATCTAAATCAAAATCCTCCTAAAGTTGAAATAACTCCAAGAATGTGAAAGTCATTAGGAATAATATACCCAAAAGCTTGAGGATGAATATGTGGCAATGAAGCTAACCAAGGAGATTGAAGAAAGGAAGAAGAATGAGGAGAATCTAGCCCAGTTATTAAAAGAAAAATTTGAAGAATGTAGTAGAGTAAATAGTGGATTCATTTGCTGGAGAACAACCAACAATCCAAACACAAATGCTAAGCTCTAAGATAGATAGTGAATCACAAGCAGGATGGACGAGTGAGGAAAGCTGATGGAGGCTGATGAAGGATGGGGTGGATGTAAATGCATAGCGAAAGCTCTTGGATATGAGAAGGAAGAAAGCTCTGGATCTGAACATAAGAATTCTAGACAAAGAAATCAGATGAACAAAGGTAGAAGTTATCTGGTAAGACAACCCAATGCTCGGAAGTTTAATGGTTACTGCTTTGCTTGCAATAAATTTGGTCATATGGCTTCTCAGTATAGAAGTAAAATAAATTCAAGCAGTCCATCATTTCCCGATCAATGTATTAGTTGTAATAAGTTTCGTCATAAGTCAATTGAATGCAGAAGCATGTCTATTAGTGTAAGGAATGTTAAATGCTATACAAGCTTGTATTCAGTTTTGTAGAGCTCTTTTTGTGTTCTTGCACCTTGAATGACAACTTTGCAACTTTGACAATTTTGACAACTTTAATAATCTTGCTCTTCAACCTTTAAATTGGCAATCACAGACTCAAGGATAGAAAAATGGTTTATTTGTTAGTGAATGTGAGTTTTCCTGAGTCAAACCCCTTGTAGGTAATTAAACCAAATGATGAAATGAATAAAATGAAGCATGAAAGTGCAATAATGTAAATGATATCACCTTGGATTTTGTCTTGTGAATCAAAACTGCATACTAACATGTAGTGTCCATTAATAGTGTAGATATTGGATTTAAGATAATTCTTGTAAATGAATCCTCAATGCAACATTCACTTCTTAGCTCAATGCACATGCATGCAGTAAACCCTTGACATGATGATAAGACCTTGAATTGATGCAATAATGACTTGAAATATGCCTTGTAATGCCATGTAAATGCTATTGAAATGGTCTAACTCTTGATCACATGAATGCTTGAGTGCCCCATAAACTTGCTAGATTGTGTTAGGATGAAACTATGTGAATTAACCCCTTATTTATACTAAATTAAGAGATTAGCCCCAAAATTCAAGGAACTAAATCCAACACCAGTTCTAGGAAGAAAGATAATTAAATTCCTACCAAAATTTTGGCATATTTCTAATCAGTGCAAACCAAATGGAAATCAATGGAATGAATGGTCTAGACAAAGAAATATGGTGTGTTACAATTGCAAGAGATTTGGTCACATTGCAATATTTTGCAAGAACAAAAACATGGATAGAAGAGGTCTAGTATACAAGGGAAAAATATCACAGAAAGATGAAAAAGGAAAAGGGAAAGTGGACTGTGGGAAGAGATTAGAGATCGATGAAGAAACATGGGTAAAGGGAAGAGTTTTGGAATTTAATGAAGGGAATAAAGTCCACTATAGAATTCTTTTCCGCACCGAAATCGATCCAGCCATCACCAGGGAGTCTTCGCCAGGCAAATCCCTTGGTCCACTGGCCTTTATTGAAAACCGAACGCAAAACGTCGCAAGAGTTTCCGATGTACCTGCGCACCAAACGATCGCTATAAACATGAGAAGTGAAGGTTTTGTAGACAACTCTTTTCTTTGTTGTCTGAGGAAACATACCTAGAACCTCCTTAGGGAAAAATATTTACGCGAGAAAAAGGTTAGGTGCTGGAAGCATAAAAGGTATTTGAACCTCTATTTGTCACCTTTGCATTAAAGAAGAATGGCGAGAGCCTCAGCAAAAATTTCATAGGAAGCAAAGGCACCAGGGTGCAATTTAATCCATCAATGTTTGCTTCCCGGCTGCTTGTAGAATTTCAAATTTTGTGCTCAATAGAAAAACTTGTTCTGTATGGAAAGAAAAATGAAAAAAATAAAGGAATGGTGAATTTGGATGAGTATAGTAGTGGAAAGATTAGGGTTGTGAGAAATTTTTTTCCAGCCAATGAATTAAAGTTGCTTGAAGGTGTGAAACATAAAATTTTGGACAATTGGAATGAGTTTCCTTATTTCGTCAATGCAAAAGTGGTCAGGTTTATCTTGAATAGATTGAATGAGGAAATTCTAACCTTGGATAAACCCTATCTTATTTTGAAGGATGTGATTAGAAATTTAACTGGTCTATGCAATGTTGAGGATATTTGAAAAAGAAGTCAATTCGAAAGAAGGAAGTCGAAACCCTAACTAGAGTGATAGGAGATCAAAGGGCTCTAGTAATTTCAATGATCAAAGATCCAATAACAAGGTACATTGCACATGGGATTTCATACAAAACTTTCTTCAGAAACAGGGAAGGCGCAACTTTGGCAGGTGTAGTTTATATTGCTCACAAAATGACAATGGAAGATGAAGACTTTGATCTGTGTGGATTGTTGAAGGATCAGTTGATGGAAAATGTGCAATTGACAAAAGAAGCAGATTACCCCTTCAGGTTTGGTACTTTTATCATATGTATCATGATGTATTTTCCAAATTGCTTGCCTCATAATGATAATATGGTATGGAAGGAAAGTGAACTGGTTTGTAAGAAAATTTTTGAACATTCTAATGCTTTGGGAAATTATGAGCAAGTATATGCAAATTTCTTTAAGGAATTGCTAGGGAAGTTTGGAGAAGTTAACATTTCCCTTCTGGTAAAGATGATTGAAGTTGGATCTTCTTCTAATGAAGTGTTGGGGAAGAAGAAGAGAGCACAACAAATTGTTTTGTACACCCCTTCGGCACATAAGTCTCCAAGAACTAAAGAAAAAGGAAAAGAATCATTAATTGTAGATAGACCAGATGAGGAATCTGATGAGTACACTCCTAGGGATGAACCAGAATCAGTTGAACTGGATGTGTTGATGGCAGAAGGAAGTGAAGAAGATGATTCCTTATTCAAGGCTAAGATATTGCAGCTTGTTCAAGAAAAAGATGGGATGAAGAAGATTGCTGACATTTGGTTAGAAAAACCCTCATATGAGCAGGACTTGATTGAGAGCACTCTAGGCAGTTACTTTGTGCATAGCAACATTGAGTTGGAAAGCTTGCAGAATGTACTTCTTGAAGAGTTGATTGAATGTATTAGGGAAACTATGGCCTCTAAGTCTCAGGATAGAAAAGAGGAAGAAGTAATTCTACATTTGAAGGAGTAGTTTAGGCTATCCCTTACCAAACTAAAAAAGAAAATGAATGAGTTGAGGCAATGCATTAATTCAGCTAATAACATCTACAACTATTATCTTCAGTGGCCTCATGTTGTTGGAAGGTATAAGGAAAATCTGGAGCAAATTGAAGCTGAGTTAATCAAAATTGGTCAATATTACAGTATGCTTCAGGACTAGGATAGAGCAGTCAAGAAAAAGATTTAGGAATTGCAGTCTGAGCATGTAAAGGTCCACTTTTCCAGAAACAATCTTGTGGGAACCTTTTGGAAATTCAAGGATCTGACTGAATGCAAGTTGGAGCAGTTGATTGAGGTTTTGAGGAAAGGAGAAAAACTAGAAGAAGCAATTACAATCCTAGAATCCCTCATTCAAATTATTAACAAGACATATAAGAATAATAGCATGATCTTAATCATTGGGATTTCTATAGAAGCATGGAAGAAATTTCTTTCGAGTATGAAAGATACGTACAAGTTAATTTTCTAACTTAAGTAGCAGTTGTACTTCAAATTTTGAATTTTTGAAAGGGGGAGAGAGCTTAGTGAAGAATATATTTTTCATTGATGTCAAAGGGGGAGGAGAGCAGTGAAAAATGCTTTATCATTCTAAAGGGGAGTTTGAGTTTGAAATTTTGAATTTTGACACTTAGTCATTTTTCACTAAGTGTTGCCATCAATTCCAAAGGGGGAGATTGTTGGCATATGGCTTGTTTGATGGAATGTGGATTCTAGTGTTGTCATTTATGGCAACCCAAGTCATCCCTCTAGTCCGTAGATCAAAATTTTCTCATACCGGCATGAAATGTAGAGAACAATGTTCTACTGGCAGAAAGTAGAAAGAATAGGGTATCCAGTCAGTTAGTTGATCGGTATGCTTCACCGAATCATCATTTTTTGTTGTGGATCCCAAATATAGGTTGTTAAGAATATATGTTATCTCATTTTCAAGATTTGTGATGTTGCATTAATCAGTGTACGAGCTTGGAGATCTGGCAGGATGTTTTTCTGTTTATTTGCTCATTGTGGCCAACTCTGTGAATGTCGTATGTCAAAGATGTGTAAGGAGTAATTGTTTAATTGTTTCTTGTATTCGTTATTTTGTTATGGGTCCTAGTTATGTCTTAGCTAAATTTCATGGACACACATTAAATTTAATTTGATATTTGAGCTAACCATTGAAGGATATTTCATTTTTGTTAAAGCCAACTTGAAGCAATGAAATCTTGGTTAGTGGATATATATATGACATCGGTAGTTTATTTTGTGTGAAAAGAAGGTGTGTGAAAATGTGAGAATGTGTGTGA
>VDFB02123175.1:0-31221 GCA_007258455.2 Sequoia sempervirens
TGAGATGTCTATGTTAGGAGAATTGTCTTTCTTCTTGGGATTGCATATTGTCCTTCAAAGTCCTCTGCGGGTAGCGTATGCTTCTCAACTAGGGCTACATCGATAAAGATGTGGGTGGCCCCACTATCAATCAACACTGCTATGCGATGTCCCTGTAAAACTCCCCTAACTCTAAAGAGTTGAATCTAGGAGTACCTAATAAGGTAGCAATGATATCACTCTTACCATCTCCCTGAGGCTGCTCCTCATCTGAACTACTGTCATCATTATCTTGAGAAGGTTTGTCATCACTGCTCTCATCCTCTGACACAACCTCGATAAGGTGAGCCTTGCCTCTTCCTAGGCAACGGTGACCTGGCTCCCAGCATTCCTTCCAATGGTAACAAATTCCCTTAATCTTGCATTCCTTGCAATACTCCTCATCTAGATAACTTCTCTTGTTTCCCTTCTTCTGAAAAGACTTCTTGCCCTGGTTTTTCTGAGGAATGAAGGGCTTAGAAGGGGTTTTGTTGTCAAGTGTGGAGAACTCCAGGTCTCTAGCTCTGGTGATCGCATTCTATAGGGAATCGGGTTTGAAAGCCTTGATCCAACCACGAAGTGGTTCAGATAGACCCTCAATGAAGAGCATAACTAACCTCTACTCTGAAATATCTGTCACCATAACTGCTAATCGCTGAAACTCTAAAATATATGTATCTACTGATCCACTCTGTTTAAGTTGTGCTAGCTCACGAAAATAAAGCTCAGGATCCTTCTGATCAAATCTATCCATAATTTTATGTGTGAACTCCAAATAAGAAGTGATGTTGGCATGCCCTAAGGTGACAAGCCCATGATACCACCACTCATACGCTTCACCATCCAAATGTAGCGTAGCATACTTAATGGCTTTTGTCTCCAGCATGGGGTTTAGCTAGAAATAAGTATCCAACTTTTGAACCCATGCTTTGGCTGTGCATTTACTAGACCCGTCAAAGGAAGGGATAGAGAGCTTCCCAACCTTCCGTTGTAGATCCTGGTTCTGTTGTCCTCTATTGTTGTTTTGAGGTCTATTCCTATACTTGATAGTGCAAAAATCAGCCAATGACATGGCAACATGAAATTCGTCTCCCAACAATTGATATTCTCTCAAATAATCTGTAAATCTCTCTCCTTGTGCTTGTTGCTCTTGATTTCCAGCAAGCTGTCCACCCAAGAATTGAGGCATGAGAGGCCTCGGAGTCACCCTACTAGCTGTTCTAGCTGTTCTAGCATGGTTATGTGCTGGTATGTTGGTGTTGCTGGCCTCTACATTGTTATCATGACCATTTGTCCCATTGTTACCACTATTCCTATCACCCACGAGCTGGTTTAAGAGCTGAGCTATCTGTTGTTGACCTCTAGCTAGGTCATTGAGAATCTGTTGAGTGCTACCCTCTGGTATGTCGTGTCTATCACCCATGATCTCTTCCTCGGATGATGAATCGGTATCAAAGGACCAAAACCTCTTCTCCTTTCTCTTCTATATGTTATATACTCACAGTTATCAGGATTCATAACATCCCACTACCACACAGGCTGGCAGGAAGCAAGCTCTGATACCACTATAAAGTCTCTACCCGGATGAATGATGTTTTTGCGATTGTTTTCCCAGTTTGTTGGATATTCTATTTCTATCAAACTTAAATCATGGCATGAAGCAAATGATAAGAATATGACTTCATAAACAGAGCATGCATAAATCTGTTTACCCCAAATCTGATCATTACATTTATACTGATCTGAGTAGTCTAAGCACAAATAGAATTGTAATTTCAGGTCCTTGAAGACTGTTTACCCTATTATATGGTGTTGAGACTCAGGAAGGAACAGCAATTAATTACAATCAGATTTCAGACTGGCAATACTCAGAAACAGCAGTATTATGATTATCCATGAGATCAGATTTACAAAATAAGTCTATTATATTAAACTGTTCTACACTTATGCATTCTTAGAAGACTATATTAGACCTTTCATTCACTTTCCTCACAGAGGTGCACACATTTAACTCTTTTAAGATGTGACTCAGATTTAAATGACAGCTCATGAACTCTGTTTCAGACAGTGATATGCTTACAAAACAAAGGACTCATGGAGACTACTTCAATCAATGTCAACCAACAGTTATGACAGTAGGGAGCAGAAATTTCAACACAAGGTAAGCCCAGCAACAAAATGAAGTAGTGATTGTTACAGAGATAGTGGTAATATTTACAGGGAATTATAAGCATAGAGAATACAGCTGAGACTCACCACTTTAAGCAACCTTTTCTAAACTCTTCATAGCCAATGAACAATGTCTAGCATAAGCATTACAAGCAAAATCAATGTGAGTACCCAGACCTGAATAAGAGAAATGACCCAAACTGAGATGAAATGGCACCTCCCAGGAAGCATGGGTTGCAAAACGCCAGGCAGATTTCACACTTAGTATGCTTGAATCATATCTGTGGGGGTGCGCTCACACCAAAAAGAGTCCATACGCCCTGTATAGTGCTCTCAAGCAACCACGACCCTTCAGGAAGCTGCTACAGAAAATATCTCTTCCCCCAGCAGTCGCGTTCTTCTTTCTGCTGCTCAATATCCTTCAAAATCACGATTTAAACATGGGTTTGCGCTTGCACAAGCTACGCCCAAGGGTTCTATACAAAATACGCCATCAAAAGCCCGAATATTTTCCAAAATTTGTTCCAAAAAGATTCTCAAACCCTCTGTAAACTGCAACTTCGAAAATCTAAGAGATGACATCAAGTTTTTATTCAAAATCCCAACTAGAGCTGATATCCCACAGCCGAAATGGGCACCATTAGGTCTTTCTCCAACCCAACCAGGAGGCTTGACTACTCCTGCCGTGAAAATATGTTCATCCAAAAGTCCGTTCAAAAAATGCGCTTCCACAATATAACTCCAAATGCCCAATAAAGAGACTCCTTCATTATAATTTTTACATTCAAAAATAAAGTAACTTTTTACAAAGTAGGATTATAAATATTTCTTAAGTCACTTTTTCAACAACAAATAAAGTGACTTTATAAAGTCCACTTATACATAAATATTTCAATAAATCATTTTTGACCCTTTTTGCTTAGTCACTTTATAAGAAGATAATTTAATTAATTACTTAATATCACATTAGAAGAATAATGTTGAACTTATGTGATAATTAAATAATTAAATAAATGATTCCCCTTGCCTTCGACACTTGCCTTTGGGAATTAGAAAGGCAAAGCGGCATCCTGCTTAGCTAGCGAGAAGGGGACATTACAACTCCAAGAAAACTTCTGGGAGACTGCCAGGTGTGTAGATTTTTAATATTTTATTTTATTTTTATTTTTATTTTTGTTTTATTTTTTATTTACCCTAGGGCCTGTGCAGCTCCAACGATTTACACTGTACAATATGCAAAACGTGGAAGCAGTGGCAAGGCACATGAGACGCCTGATTGAATGCCTCAAAGAGCCGTCATCTCATGGAATGCAATGACTGAATGCCTCAAAGAGCCATCATCTCATGGAATGCAATGATGCGGGCAATGACTAAATTCCCATGTAGAGTGGAGACAGTTAACATGTTTGGTTTGTAAATTGTAAACCAAGTGTTTGGAAGGAATTGTACCCAAACTATACGCTAAGTGCTTCAATATTTGGGATATCTTTCCACTCCAAATATCTTGCATATATCCTCCAACATCAAACATACATCTTGTAGGAACCTAATTTGGCCTTACATAGATTGTAAAAACTTAAAACCAATGTTAATCTATTATCTTAAAAAACATCGTAACATATATTTGAAATCGAGAATACTTCTGGATGCAACTTAGGCTTCTACAGTTATATAATTATATTGTTATACATCCTTTTATAACTAATTTTTCAAGTACTATATGTATTTCAGCCCTGCCGCCCCCCCCCCTGCCGTCGTCCCCCCGCCATCCCCCTGTCGCCCCAAAACTTAGACCCCCCATCTCCTGTCCTCGAAACACGTCCCCCGCCATCCCCCCGTCCCTATCCCCGAAACTCCATGTAACACTGATATAAATTAAATACAACACCAATAGGCTCACTGTCGAAGGGCTCATAGCCATATTACAAAAATGAAGAAAAAAGATTGTTACAATGAGAAATCCATCTTAGAGCAACAGAAAAGTTCCATCACTATATCACTTGGACATTCACACTCTCTCTGAAGAATGTAGACAGCTTTTGCTCACTGCTTCCAGTAGTCTTAATCGTTAAAGCTCACACTACACTTCGCACTTTCACACTTCACATTACAATTCGCATCACATGCACTTCATAAATATCCTTCAACTCAACACACATATATACCCATCACAACCTTGAAAACAATTTCAAGGTCGGCTATGCACCTCAACCGTGCAAATTCAAATTAGGTCAGCACTAAGCATTCCCGCAATGGAGAGGAATAAAAGCGGACCACATCATACCTTAATTTGAACCTAAATCCATTCATACACGCCACACCACGTTTCCACAAACACTGACGCATTTCCACAATTAGTGTAAACACCCAAGGTTGGTCAAACCTATGTAAACACCATTGAACATTTAAGTACAGGCTTCCTTTTATCCAAAGACAACTCATGGACCACACACAACACTCAAACACAATTTGGAATATTCCAACAACACCCTGAAATCCAACGAATTCCTTCGCAACAACTTTCACCTGAAGAACATAATCATTCTGAGCAACCAATTAACCTTCCATATACTATAACACATGAATCCAACCTTGCGGAGCACCAAACTTCGAACAACTCAAACTAGAGAAAGATATAGAAATGTAAGCACACCCTCAAATCCGCAAGACCAAAAACCAAACTGTGGAGAAATGCGGAGCAAAATCATTTCTCCCAAACAACACTACATTCACAATTCACACACTGGTGAACACAACTTTCTCTGCACAACGATTCAGGACAAGAAAATCTAGATATAACACTTCTAAACACCTTTGATCAACATATCTAAACCGCATAATGTAATGTCCCAATTTTCAAGGTCTCTTGTAGTGTAGTTGGAGTTGTCGTCCAGGGTTTGTACCAACCAGTTCGGAGGAGTATTGCGACGGCGCCAATGTGCTCAAATGATTTCTTGGTGACATAGGGCATTATGAGTTATTATTTTAAATAACGTTAAAATATAAAATTAAATTTAATATTTAACTAACGTTATTTAATTTAATAAACTGACTATAACATTTAATAAAGTAACTTTATTATATTTTATAAAGTGACTTTATTAACTTAGGGAGACATAAGGTGAATTTATAAATTAATTAAAAGGTTGCACAACCCTAATTAGGGTATTGAGATTGGAGATTATAAAAAAGGCTTTGGGGACTCATTTGTGTATGTTGGATTATTATTACATTTTAGTATTTTGGAGGAGCTCTTCGGAGTCTAAACCCTAGGACGGAAACCCTAAGGAACCTAGTTTTGGTAGTGAAACTATCTACCCTAGTTGGATTGAGGTGGATTTAGACAAGATTCACAATTGTGCTTCAACGATTGGAGTGATCGATTGTGATAATTTGTGAGTCTTGCCAGGAAAGACAAATTATCAGAGACGAATTTGGGTTTAATGATATTCTACTTGCACTTGGAGATACATTCAAATTGGAGGATTTGTACGGCTTGATATAGTGCCATTCTTGGTTGTTTGAAACTTCTATATTGCTAGATGATTTGAGGGAAGTGCATATTTCTGTCAAGGCGTGAGGAAGAGGGTTTTATCTACTATTCGAGTTTCACGAGTTTTTGGAGAAATTTTCTAGTGCTAGTCGTACCATTCCAACTACCATGACATTCACATTTTTGCTCATATCTCCAAAAATCAGACATATATTATTTTGGGTATTGTCTCAAAGGTTTTTTTATGGCTAGTTGATGAGGATGCATATATAATATGTGGGTTTGGGTTTGGTATTTATTTTTCTAGCTCAAGTAGCCCCTTGCAGGCAACGCCTAACTTGGGTATTGGCACATGAGATTTGTGAGCTATTTTTCCTATGTTTGAAGGCTGCAAAATCATCTTTGGAGGCACCTAAGGGTATCTAACAGGTCTGGATCAGTTTGGAGGGTTAAGGAAGTGACTGGAATTTCTTATATGAATCATTGGTATGTTGACTAGGTCGTGGAATGGCTGCTAAGGGTGTAATGTCCCAATTTTGAAGGTCTCTTACAGTGCAAGTGGAGCTGTTGTCCAAGGTTTGTGCTAGCCAATTCAGAGGAGTATTGTGATGGCACCAATGTGTTCAAATGATTTCTTGGTGACATAGGGTGTTATGAGTTATTTTTTTAAATAACGTTAAAATATAAAATTAAATTTAATATTTAACTAGTGTTATTTAATTTAATAAAGTGACTTTATAACATTTAATAAAGTAACTTTTTAATATCTTAAAAAGTGACTTTATTGGCAACTTAGGGAGACATAAGGTGAATTTATAAATTAATTAAAAGGTTGCACAACCCTAATTAGGGCATTGAGATTGGAGATTATAAAAAAGGCTTAGGGGACTCATTTGCCCATGTTGGATTATTATTCTTTTTTGGTATTTTGGAGGAGCTCTTCAGAGTCTAAACCCTAGGACAGAAACCCTAAGGGTATCCAATTTTGGTAGTGAAACTATCTGCTCTAGCTAGATTGAGGCGGATTCAGAAAGGATTCGAAGTTGTGCTTCAACGATTGGAGTGATCGATTGTGATAATTTGTGAGTCTTGCCAGGCAAGACAAATTATTAGAGACAAATTTGGGTTTAACGATATTCTATTTGCACTTGGATATAAATTCAGATTGGAGGATTTGTACAGCTTAATATAGTGCCATTCTTGGGTGTTTGAGACTTCTATATTGCTGGACGATTTGAGGGAAGTGCATATTTTTGTCCGAGCGTGAGGAAGTGAGTTTTATCTACTGTTTGAGTTTCAAGAGTTTTTGGATACATTTTCCAGTGCTGGCCGTACCATTCCAGCTACCTTGAGATTCACATTTTTGCTCATATCTCTGAAATTCAGACATATATTATTCTGGGTATTCTCTCAAAGGTTTTCTTATGGCTAGGCAAAGAAGATGCATAGATAATATGTGGGTTTGGGTTTGGTATTTATTTTTCTAGCTCACGTAGCCCCTTGCAGGCGGCACCCAACTTGGGTATTGGCACGTGAGATTTGTGAGGTATTTTTCCTGTGTTTGAAGGCTGCAAAATCATCTTTGGAGGCATCTAAGGGTTCCTAATAGGTCTGGATCAGTTTGGAGGGTTAAGGAAGTGATTAGAATTTCTTATACGAATCACTGGTATGTTGACTAGGTCGTAGAATGGCTGCTGAAGGTGTAAAGGGCTTTGCTGGGCATGATTTCTGAGCAGTGGTTTTGGACTGTTATAGCTGCAAGTTTTCCCCATATCGTACTTGAAAGGCTGCTGCACTCGGTCGAGGGTCCGTTGGGGCCTAGAAATCTGCATACAAGCTGGCCGTGGGGTTGTGTGGTGTCTCCTGGACATTCGTTACAGACCTGGAAGTATTCATTTCAGACCTTAGCACTCTACATCAGACCTGGGTGCATGCATTGAGGCACACAAAGCTGGACGGGTTTATGTAGAAGAGATTACATTGAAACAGAAGTTGTTTCCGGGTATTTGTATTTATCTTGCTTGTATTTTTGAGTTACATAATGCTGATAAACAATGCTCAGAAAATCATATGAGGAGATGCTAGTCTGAATATAAGTTGCAAGGATATGTTGTTATTGTTCTATTAAACTGTGACAATCATCCATTGTCATTGTCATAGCATTTTCTGTCATTATTCTGCTGATTGTATGAAGCTGAAGTTATGTTCTGAGTAATGTTAAATGTATATCAATCATCTTTATTTGTCCAGAAAGGTCTGCAACAGTTTGTAGCATCATATTTTCTCTTATATTAATGTTTGGCAGTCAAGTAGGAAGTAATGAAAATAGTGATTTTCAGCTATTAAAACCTTGCATGCATTCCATAGTGTTACTGAGCTAAATCCATGTTATGTAGTGGGTAATGTTTGATAAAAGCGAACATCTATCAAACTGAAAACTATCGCAAAAACTCCATACATCTGGGTAGGGTATCTTACAGTGGTATCAGAGCTATAGTTCCTACCAGCCTTTGGGTTATTAATGAAATTGACTTTCAATTTGATGCATGGCAACCGAAGATAAAAAATGGTTAGCAAGATTACTCTACGAATCGGGTAGTAAACTCAGTAGTCTATTCAAAGGGATGATGCTTTGGTCACTTCGAAAAGAGTATGGTCACTTTGAAAAGAGTAGAAGAATGTTTGAGCCTTGTTGAGCAGTAACCTTCTGATATGTTGTAGATAGCTCTTGTTCCTACAGTGACTTCTTTGGGTCAACACAAGTGGTTGAGACATACAAATGTTGAGATAAGATTGATGGTTACTTCCTGTTTGAGTGAGGTCTTGAGAATATTAACACCTGAAGTTCCTTATGATGATGACACAATGAAGGAGGTAATACAACTGATGGTGAATAGTTTCCAGGAACTAGGTGATATCCAAAGTCTTCACTTTTCTAGAAGGGTTGCAATACTCAAAACACTTGCAGATATCAGATTGAGTAACCTTATGCTAGGTTTGGAATTGCATGATTTGATCCACAACATGTTTCACCATATCCTTGCTACAATCAGGGAAGAACATAATGGCGATATTGTTTCAGCTATGCAAACTATTATTGTTCTAACTATCAATGAGAGTGATGTTGTGCCTCAATTTCTTTTTTCTATCCTATCGACTAACAAGAAGAAAGGGAATCATGAATTCCTATCAGTTAAAGAGAAATTAGCTCGAAGAGTGATTAATCAGTGAGTAAAGAAGCTGAAACCTTTCATTGATAATGAGTTTATAACTGAACATTCAAATGGAGATGGTGCCTTGACTCATGAGGATTGTGACAAAGCCTCCAAGTGATTCTTTGGGAAAGCATGCAGCTACTGTGGATGCGATTGCGCCTGAAGGAAAGGACTCAAAAACAACCTTGGACCCCATTTCAGATTCATCTGATGGTGATTCTAAGTCTAATGACTTCCTTGACGATTCTAGTGGAGCAGTTGCTTGTTATGAGTCCACTAATGTAATCTCAGATGAAGGGCATGGTGAAAGCAAAAATGATGATGTTTCAAATCAGCTTTTGATGTTCCCTTATCTCTTTCCAATGAGGGTAACTCAGGTGGCTTGAGGTGTGACTTCCAAACCAAGTCTATGGAGAGGAATGTTTATGAAGAATTCAGTACTACTAAGTTGGAAAGTGACTCATTTAGATTGACAACCATTCTTGAGAAACACAAATCTGATTTATTATTGCATGATGCTGATTCTGAGCAAAGACATAGTGGCTCCGTTGATTTGGATCCTCAATATGATGTTGAACATTTTCATCAAGATGGTAAAGAAGAGGTTTATGAAATTTGGGACAGCCACGAAGACATTGGTGACAAGTATGATGGAAATTTTGATTTTTGCATTCATCATAACAGTAGTACATTAAACTTGCAAGAACTTGAAGTTCATGAGGGAAGTTGGAAGAATAAATTCATGGTGTCCGCTGAGAATGAAGTGCAAGTTCTATCTAGACTAGATAGTACACATAGGCATGTGGAAAACATAATTCAAAATGCACCAAGAGGACAACACGAGCTTAATATTTCCCTTGCTGAATTGCAAACAATGAAGAAAACTATGGAGGAAATCAAAACAGCCTATTTGCACATGATCCGTAACAGAGATATGGCTACCAAGATTGCAGATGAGGCATAAAAATTCATACAAAGAAACCAAGGCTAAGGTCGATGAGCTTACATTGGGGTTTAGTGCAACTAAGAATTCCCTAAAGAATGTTCAAATATCTCTTCTAGAAGCAGAAAATCATATTTTGGTTGCTGAACAGAACAGGGAAAGGGCAATTGTGATCAAACCAGTAGAGGAAGAACTTAATTGCATTCATGGGGAGTTTGATTTATTACATTGTCCCAACGAATCGGAAAATGGAAGTTTGGATCAACAGGAGGATCGGTTTCGATGTAATGATAATCTTCAGTTGATTGATAACCCACTTCTTGGGATGAATGCTGATTTGACATTTTCCAATCCACTCTTCGAGTTGGATGATGGAGATCTTTCTGATTTCAGTGAGGAAATTGAAGTTGATTTTAGGATTTGGGATCCGGGTACCATTTCCAACAATGAGGAGTTGAGTCAGGATTGGAGTTGTGGGCAAAATTTCCGAGTGGTTACCACTGTTCACTTTCCAATCAGCTTACATAGCACTTCAGTTCTTGACACACATATGAGGTATGAGTTTGTATGAATTTTCAGTCCTGCAATGGAATGTTGGGGAGTTTGCATCGATTGGTAGAGATGGTCTAGACATAGGAAATGACTTTCCAACTACTTCCATACTCACGACTCCTATGTTTTTAGAGGGATTTCATATTGGTTATTGCTTCCTTTGTCTTTCCACGTTGTTGATAGTGATTTCAGTCTATGGGCAAATAGATTATGAGCTCTTGCAGGCTATGATGCAGCTGGTTGTGGAAGAACTTCCGGGTTTAGTTCAAATAATTTCAACTTCCACTTGGATGAGTGATAGTTACTGCAGTTGTTTAATGATGTTGATATGCATACCTTTAGATGATGCCTTATTGATTGTAGTAAGTTGGGTATGTTGGTGTGTTTGAAACCGTTCCATTCACTTGGGGATTAAGTGTCAATGACATGTCTTTTGTTGGCGATAGCGGAGGCATTCCAAAGTTGGTAAATTTCAGAGTTGTGGCAGTGATTGTTCTGTTTCATTTTTGGAATGTCAAGAGGGAATATGCTGAGACTTATTCTTTATGGCTGAGCAGATTTTCTTTTTCAATACCCAAGATTGAGTTTGGCAGTGGATTTGTAGATATCGACTTCACTATGATAATTTGGCAAGATATGATTCATGGTAATGGGTTCAGCCCTTCCAGGTATTTCAGCATGGGTTTTGATGATGAGCATTTTTTGGGTTTCTAGGAGAGGAGAATGCAGACTAGGCGCAATGATCGAGCAGTTATGATCAGAGTGGTGCAGCTTCAGCATGGTGGTACCTTTCTAAGATTAACTTGGAACCCTCGGATTATATTGTTTTGCAATTCAATAGTTGAGGATGAGGGAGCCAATGTGGATTTACTGGAGTTCACTCCCATGGTATTTCAGTTTGGTTTGTTCGAAGAGCAGTTTCCTGAGACGATGACTAAGTATGCTCAATATTTGATTGCTCTTCTTATAGAAGGCTTTCAGGAGGTTTCTATTTTGGGCACCTTGTAGGACAATGTCTTCAGTGGATGGTGCTACAGATCTCCTAGGCTGACTTTGTTGTAAAACAAGGTGAAGAAACTTGCAATATGAACTTTAATCAACAGTAATTGCAAATCTGAATCCAAAGATTAACCCTTAATATGAATGTGATTGCAGAATCAAAACAAGAAAAGAAAACCATAACACATGAGACCAGATTTACGTGGAGAAAGCTCTAAGGGAAAAAACTCCATCACAGAAAGAGAGAGGAAAGAATATTACTAATCCAAGAGATATTACAACAGCAATACACTTCTCTGTAACTCTATAGAATTTGGCAGCACCCTGTTACCTGCAAAACTGAATGAATAACTCTAGCTCAAGGCCCCAATTTATAGAAACTTGTGGGGATGAATACACCATGGTATCACCAAACAACATGCAACAAAACCAGATGGAAAAACCCACACCTACCTCCTTGCCAACCACAAAATCCACCCAAAATAGCAACTTACAGATGCTCCTAAACTTTTCATAAGGCATCTCTCATGCATGGGCGCCTAGGGAAGGAATCTATCATAAATAAAATCATAAATGGTGTCATAGTCATCATAGAATCTTATGATAGTTGTCATAGTGTCACAAATACTCTTACAACTTATGAAAGATGCCATAACCCTCCAAAAAATAGGAGATTCCAAGTGGGATGCCTAGCTATTATGTCCGTTTCCCAGAAGATAAATGGTAACTACAACTTCGTCTTTTCACCACCGTTGGTTAAACGGTTTCACCTCTTATGGGTAATTTACAAAAGACATTAGGAAAACAATTAATTAAAGGATTTACAAGGTTGATGTCACCTAAATCCTAACAGACTTGGGAACCTACGATCATACTTAGTTTTAGTTGGGATCAGTCGGATGATTGTCGGATTGTTTTGTCATTGCTTGAGGACAAGCAATCTTTGGGCAGGGTGGATTGTAATGTCCCAATTTTTGAGGTCTCTTGCAATGCAATTGGAGCTGTCGTTCAGGGTTTGTGCCAGCCAGCTCAAAGGAGTATTGCGACGACGCCAATGCGTTTAGATGATTTCTTGGTGACATTGGGCATTATGAGTTATTATTTTAAATAACGTTAAAATATAAAATTAAATTTAATATTTAACTAATGTTATTTAATTTAATAAAGTGACTTATAGAAAGTGACTAAAACATTTAATAAAGTAACTTTATAATATTTTATAAAGTGACTTTATTGGCAACTTAGGGAGACATAACGTGAATTTATAAATTAATTAAAAGGTTGCACAACCCTAATTAGGGCGTTGAGATTGGAGATTATAAAAAAGGCTTTGGGGACTCATTTGCCCATGTTGGATTATTATTATGTTTTGGTATTTTGGAGGAGCTCTTTGAAGTCTAAACCCTGGGACAGAAACCCTAAGGGTATCTAGTTTTAGTAGTGAAACTATCTGTCCTAGCTAGATTGAGTCAGATTCAAACAAGATTCGCAGTTGTGCTTCAACGATTGGAGTGATCGATTGTGATAATTTGTGAGTCTTGCCAAGCAAAAACAATTATCAAAGACAAATTTGGGTTTAATGATATTCTACTTGCACTTGGAGATACATTCAGATTGGAGGATTTGTACGGCTTGATACAGTGCCATTCTTGGGTGTTTGAGACTTCTATATTGCTGGACGATTTGAGGGAAGTGCATATTTCTGTCTGGGCATGAGGAAGAGGGTTTTGTCTGCTGTTCGAGTTTCAAGAGTTTTTGGAGACATTTTCCAGTGCTAGCCGTACCATTCCAACTACCCTGAGATTCACATTTTTGCTCATATCTCTGAAAATCAGACATATTATTTTGGGTATTGTCTCAAAGGTTTTCTTATGGCTAGGCGATGAGGATGCATCTATAATATGTGGGTTTGGGTTTGGTCTGCTACTGTATGAACGTCAATTTTCACTTTAGAATTTTGCAAGCATATAATCAAATACATTGAAATATTTTATCATCTTCGGTTAGGAAAAAAAATGGTGGGAGAAGCTTTCATGTTTTCACTTACTCCAGTTTAGTCCTTTGACGAATTTCATACCAAGTCGCATACTGCCGAATTTCCTGCTTCATGCCTAACATTTTCATATGTTTCTCAAGAAACTCACATGTATACTTAAGGGTGCTTTGTGTCTTCAAGGTGCTTCTCTAATTTAATACTACTACTCTCGCAATTTATTTATATATTGATATTGTTGTTATCAATTATTAATTTATTGACATATATCTCTCTCTTTCCCTCTCTCTGTCTATAATATATTAATAAATTTTGAAAAAATCATATATATATATATGTATTTTGTATGTCGCCGTCCCCTACCGTCCCCTAAAAATGGGCCCCTAGGAAACGTCCCGGAAACGCGTCCCCAGCCATCCCCCCATCCCCGTCCCCAAAAGGCCATGGAACACAGCACAAAATCTACAGACTACAGGTCTGATTTTGGATATTATTTTGTTATGCTCCTCTCTACTAGGCGACTATTTTTAATATATAAAAAAGAGTTTTAACTGCAAAAAATGAGTTCATTGAAAGGGCCATACAATTATGTTGGGTTGTACCATTTATAAGTTGCAGAATTGTTCGTACTCTTCAGCGAATTTCCCAAGGTCGTACGAGGTGTTCTTGGAAAGGTGTGAATTAATAATTTAAAGGTTGAACAGACAATGCAAGTTATTAATGAGTCAATGTTGGTAATTTTTGAAATCAAAAGGAAGGCACAGTGGTGAAAAGGAGTCGAGTTTATGTTTTTTCTGCCGTACATTTTAAACTATTGAATTTCACCTTTATTAGTCACCACTGTACAGTATAGTCTTTTCTGTAATTAATTTTGGTGGCTTTCATACCCTCTAAAAGGTTTTCGTACTGTCCTTGGAGACTACTGTACCTTGTGGAAGGACAATTGTACATGTTTGGAAGGATTCTGGACAATCTGCAAATTAAAAGTAGTGTCATACCCTTATTGAAGTTGGCTGGAAAGAAAAAAGAAAATTGAAGTTAGAAATTATATACATATACATATTTTATTTTCCAGTAATATATTAGTTCTCTGTATGTTGGAAACAAACTATATCAGCTTCTTTTAATCAATTTGGGCTATCTATTTGTGGAAATTAGTTTGAAGCTGCTTATATGAAACTGTGACAACTTAATGTTCCAAAAAAGAAACATCTGAAACTGTTTCACAAAATGCTCATCTAATAAATTACGGAGAGTGCATAAATATTTTGAAAAAAAAAATGGGGAGGAACTTTACACTTGGACCTAATTCATGATGATTTGTGCTGCCCAATGAAGACACCCACTATGTTTGGAGACATGTTTTCTTGTTGATTGTTGGTGACTTTTCTAGGTAGATGCGGTATACTCCTTGAAAACAAAGTTTGAATGTTTATCTCATTTTGTAGCACTCAAAGTCCTCGTTGAAAAGCGAGCAAAAAGACCTATCAAGTTAATGGGGCAAAATAATGGGAGGAAGCTTACATCTACTCAAGTCAAGGAATTTTGTAAGGAGAATGGTATAAACAAACAGTATACTACTTGGCACACTCCACAACAAAATGGAGTTGTGGAATGAAGGAATCGAATGGTTATGGAGTTGGCACATGGTGCACAACCAAAATGTACCATATCAGTACTAGGCACAAGTTGTGAATACAATTGTTTGCATCCTTAACTAGAATTCTTACAAGGCATCCCAGAATATCACTCCCAAGCAAGTATGGTAAAGCATGAGACCATCTATATGTGCCTTGCAAATTTTTAGTTGTGTTGCTTTTGCACTAATCCTTGAGAAGAATGGGAGTAAATTAGATGCAAAGAGTAAAATATATAAATTCATTGGCTATAGTAAGAAATTAAAGGCATACAAGTTACTTGAAGTCTCTACAACTAAGATTTTTGATTACTAGAGATGTAGTTGCAAATGAGATGTCCTTCTCAAATGACAATAAATCTATACATAGTCTCATTTGGGAAACTACTACTAGTAAATGTAGTGTGAAAATTAAAGAAGGCCTGAAACAAATCATAAAGTTAAAAACATCAACGGGGTTGAGTTATGATAATGGAACTGAAAACCCAAAGAAAAACCTAAATAGTAAACTGAAATGGCGTTACAATAGTTTGTATGATGTTTGAGAGGATGAAGAACTAGATGATGAATAGGGTGATACCCAACATCTAGAGAAATCTCAAGAAAATGAGCAAAGAAGACCAAAATGGTATTATACCACACCGAAGGATATTTGAGAAGATGAAATGTAGACCCTCTTGTTTGCAAGTAATTGAAACCTTGCATGTATGATATGACAAGCACAACCCTATATGATAGGATGCCATGAAGGTGGAGTTTCAATTCTTGGTGCAGAATAAGACAAGGTTACATCCTTGATCAATCTTTGTATACCAGGCTGAGATATAAATATCAATCAACAGCTTCAAGATTTAGGATTTAGAAGAAGTTCTAATCCAAATCTTCATATAAAACTCAATGGTGATAACACTGTGATACTAGTTCTTTATGTTGATGTTCTTGTAAACACTGGAAACAAACCCAAGTCAATTCAAAAAGTGAAACCAGACCTTTTTTCTATTTTTGTAATAATTGATCTCAAGCTCTTGCATTATTATTTAGGCGTATGATTTTGGAAACTTAAGAATGCTATATTTTTATCAGAAACTAAGTGTTACATCCCGATTGTATAGCTACTAGGCTATTAGAGATAAATAAGGAATATGTGTTTGTAAAAACAATTTTATGAATAAATAAAGATGTGAATCACCTTGTTATCAATATGAGTTCTATACATTAATGATCGTCTTATTCTTATGTTGTTCTTTTGATGTTAATCATGGTGAAAAACGTGCATAATGAGATTTATATGTGATGTTTTTATATCTTGTGAAATTTATATGTATTGCTAATTTTGTGAGCAATTGACTGCCGTGAGTTTACAATTGTGAATGCAGGAATGAGGACCAAATCCTCTAGGCAGAGGGGAAATATCACTTGGGAGAGGGGTATTGGTCGTTTAACCGGTAAAGTTAATCAGTTGAGCATACACACACATTGTGAATGGTACATAGGGAAACAGGTCAGATAAGTTAGTCTAGAAAAGTCATCCATAGGCTTAGGAGTTTGATTTACTTCCTTATGCTTTTTATGATGTGATTGATTAAATGTCAGTCTGACTATACTGTGATTCCCTGTGAATGAACAAAATAGAAGGTATGTGATAAAGGTCGAATGGGTACGTATACACATGTATACACTGAGTACACATATGTAAATGTATAGACATATCAATATGTACGTACGTTAAGCAAATGGATATGCTCGTACATATGTATCGACATGTATATACGCATACATATGTATATACGTGAAATATATGTGGACATGTTTACACGTACACATTCCGCCTAATATCTTTGATATAAATAATGTTCAAGTATTATTATCTAGAAGATTTAAATATATATTTATGTATATATATATTAATAAGGTGATTATTAATATATATATATATATCAATACATAAAGGATGTGTAAATAATAATATATTTGTATATTTTATAAATTAAATGTGTTAATATTAAAATTAATACATATTTATATATAAATACGTTTATATATAAATAAATATTAATGTTTAATATAATACATTTATAAATAAAATATGCAAATATAAATAATTAAAACTTAAAATAATGGAAAACAATTTCAATGTTTTAGAATAAGCATTATTATTAGAGGGATGAAATCGTAATTTATATATTGTGGAAGTTTGAATGTAAAAAGGTAGCCGTATGAATTATTTAACATTTCAAAATACATTGCAAAAGAAGCGAAACTTCATTAAAAGAAATATTTGAAAAGTTTGAACTTTAGAAAAATGAATGGAAAATAAATATGGATATTCCCGTGAAATTGCGGAAGCTCCTGCGCAGCAAGAAATGCAAGAAGAAGTTTTCAAAACTCGAAACCAGGAAAATAGCAACGAACTTCTGTGTTGTATCGATTGAAGGCTTGACCTAAAACGCAGCAATTAAAACCATGTTGAATTCATACGCCTGGCAGCAAAATGTTCCTGTAGGTGGCGTTTTTGTTTGCAGAGTTGAAAAGTTCTTCAACTGCTGGCTCCAAAGAGGTCGAATCATCTTTGGGAAACATGACTAAGGGTTTGGTAACATGACAAGTGACGATTTGACCAGGTAAACATGTCAGTCTGTCAATTTACATGCCCAGAAATGGGGAAACTGTTTTTAATTCGGCTTATAAATACTTCACAATTCTTCATTCGAATACACTCTTTTGCTTTCTCATCCTTGGCATTTTTAGAGAGTTTATATATTGCAATTTGAGAGCTTAGACTGTGAGTTAGAGTTACTATTCTGTTTCAAAGTGTTTTCAGTTAAGGATTAGAGTATTCTTCAGCTGTATTTCTTAGACTACTGTGAGAAATCAATAGCAATCTTTCTGTGGAGAATTTCTGGTTGAGGAAATTGTTGCTGTGATCAACAATAGAAGGCTGCTGATAGAGGAACATTGGAAAGGAGCTTATACAGGCATGTTTCTTAATTAAAGATTATAGCTTAAAGCTGTCTTTCTTTTACTGTTTTTAGAATTGCTGGTGCATTGAGGTGAAATAAATAAATTATCCCTAGCATTCATTTGTTGTTTGATAAGCTATTATTGCATAATGATTTAAGGGACTTCATTTTATGCAAGGGTAAAAGTTAGGGAATGACAATGTAGCTAAAGGAGGTAGCTTGATGCATTTCAATATATTCAATTTGGTTAAAGAAGATTAAATAGGAATTGGGGTTTTGAATAGAAGGGATTCAATTTGGTTAAGAAGGATTTAATAGGAATTGGGGTTTTGAAAAGAAGGGATTCAATTTGATTAAGGGGTTTTAAATCAACTTAATTTTATATGCATTATACTACAATATTGTCTCTTGTGTGTGATAATTGATTTATAGTGTTAAACGTTTATGCATTTGTTTGGAGTTTCAAACTTGTATGATCTCCGTATATGGAGAGTACGTAGAATATGTATTAATTTCTAGGAACGAAATGATGTCAATACAAAGTGTAATCCTAGCTTGTGTTATTAGGTTAACATTAGGAAGCTTCGCTCCTAGGATAAAGATTTCCGGAAACAGGAGATAGGATAGTAAACACTTGCTTAAAGACTCATTTCCAGTAAACTGTTTGAGGTAGGAAGTCTGGGGTAAACTGAACCCACTGAAGGACATGGCCTACGCATAGAGTAAGGTAGCCCAAAGGCAAATCGGCCCTGAGTAGTGTAAGTGATAGATGACTTATCAGTCGTTTACTGAACCAAAACACTATGGCCATAGTAATGTAATGTACCTACATCCTCTTAGTTTAGGAAGATGATTACATTGTCAGTTCACAGTGATCCAAAACGTACATACTAGGTTGGGATTGTAAGATACAAGAATCTAGTAATGTAGGACACGACACTATGCTCAGTTGGTTAACGGAATCGGTCACTCAACCAATCTCTTCGACGAAGGGAGGGCCATTCATTGAAAAATGAATGTGCGGGGGACCGCATTATTAGTCCGTGGTTGGCGGAAAAGCACCCGAGTGATGTTTCTCCTCCACAACCTGACAACCGAAGAACCAAGATTTGAAAGGGAAGAACCTGGACCGTCTTACTTCTATTTGTGCAAAAGCTGTCAAAGCTATGTATGTACTTCTTATACTTTCATACTTTGTTATTCATTTGAAAAGTTAAAGTTATTTAAATTGGGAAAAGCTTTGAAATCATATTTATATGTTGTACTTTATTTCGAAAAGAAAAGAAAATTTTTGTTACTATGTTATTTACTCGTTTACTTTGGTTAAAAGTTGTAAAAGTTAGAAATTTTTATTTTACGTAGATGTCGGGTAGTTACATGTGGTATCAGAGCTACCAGGTTTTAACTCTGGAACCTATGAGCTCATTTACTTTCCCTTTCCAACATAATCTCATGTTGTGAAAAATACTTGTGTCAGGATGGTGCGTATTAGAATGACAGCACGAAAGTTTGTTATAGGAAATGAGCGCTACCTGAAGGCCAAGAAGGAAAAAGAAGCTATCGTTAGAACCATCCAAGGAACCAATTACGACAACGCAATCTAGTTGAGTGATACAGAAACCTTTAGTCATGCACTTTCTCGAATCAGTCTTGAGAAGAGAAAGATGAAGATGGAGGCAATGTATAACTACCTTCCTGCAATGCTATCTGAGGAATCTGATATGTTACCACTCTCCAGAGATATGCCATCTGAAGAAAGTACAAATCTTGCACTTATCTTTAGGGATCCAAGGGTTCAACCACTAGCTGAGATTATTGAAATTTCTTCGAGTAACGAGTCTAAAGGCTATACACCTAAGACACCACCCATGGAGAAATGGTCTCATGAACAAATGTCTACGAACATTGTTGATGAGCACCATAATGATATTGCTATACACAATTATGTATCGGACAATAAATCCGAAGGATACTACCCATTTTGGGATAGGTATGAGCAAATTAGAGATGAAGAAAACGAAAGAGATCAAAAATTCTCTCAATCCGTAGGATATACCCCCTTGAGTTACGAGTCTGAGAGTGAATCTTACTCCCCTCTTGACTTTCTGAAAAGTCCTTCTATGTAATCGATGGAATATTGATTCCTATTATATGAATAAAACGTTGTTTTTCATCAATTATGTCTATTGTAAACTTTGTTGTTTATATGCATGTGTTTTCTTTGTAAGTATATATTTTACTTAAAAGTAAAATGGTAGTAAGATTAACATGAATTAAATATTCAGGTTAGACAAATCTTTTAATAATGGTGAGAACTTACGAAAGATCTCGAAGCAATCCTGGAACTAGTCGAGAAGGCGATCAAGAACCAATAGGAATGGAAGCCAAGTTGGATCAGATTCTGACGAGACTGACCAATCTTGAAAAGTCAAAAGAAGTTGAGATACCAATCGTCAATAATGAGGAGGGAAGTTCTTCGCATGAAGAAGACATTAATCATAACCATGAAAAAGAGAAATCTCCAACTCTGTCAATTGAGAAAACGAAGAAACAAGTATCCACAGAGTTAACAAGGGATATGAAGAAGATATACCCTCCTAAGTTTGACGGAAGTGCTGGAGGTGACGAAGCTGAAATATGGTTAGTACAAATGGAAAAGTACTTTGAAATAAGGAATTATGACGAGGTTACTAAGGCAACTTGGGGTGCTTATCGTTAGCAGGTGAAGCCTCTAACTGGTGGATGAACAAGAAACTGGAATTGACTATAGAGGCTGAATTGAATATGAGCTCGTGGAAATTGACAAATTCACTGCAGCAGCATTCATGAATCTCATGAACGGTGTATTTAGAGATTATCCTGATAAGTTTGTTCTGATTTTTCTAGATGATATTCTAATTTATTCTAGAAATGAAGAACATAGCAAACATTTGGAAATGGTTTTACAAAGGTTAAGAGAGCATAAACTGTATGGAAAACTATCTAAGTGCTCGTTCTATCAGAAAAAGGTTCATTATCTGGGTCATGTCATTTCAGCAGAAGGAATATCAGTAGATCCTGCCAAGATTAAAGCTATAGTACAGTGGCCTATACCCAAAAATGTATCTGAAGTAAGAAGTTTTATGGGTTTGGCGGGATATTATAGAAAATTTGTGGCAAATTTCTCTAAAATTGCTTTTCCTATAACCTCATTACAGAAGAAAGGAAAAAGGTTTGAATGGAATGAGAAGTGTCAACAAGCATTTGACCTACTCAAAGAGAAATTAACTACCGCACCAATTCTTAAGATACCTGATCCTGAAGGAAACTTCATAGTCATAACTGATGCTTGTGGAGAAGGATTAGGAGGAGTACTAATGCAAGATGGAAAAGTGATTGCTTATGAATCTAGAAAGCTTAAACCATATGAAATTAATTATGCTTCACATGATTTAGAGCTAGCAACTATAGTTCATGCTTTGCAAATGTGGAGACATTATTTGCTAGGAAGACCCTTTGAGCTTAAACCCGATCATAATGGTCCTAAAGCATAGTTGGAAACTCGCCCCAAAGAAAAACTCGCCAAGCCAAAAATTGGAGATTTTTTAAAACTCGCCAAAACTCGCAAAAAACTCGGAAAAACTCGGAAAATTAAAAATTGCTTAAATTTCATTAGAAACACTTTTTTTTTGCAAAGCTGAGTTTTTTTGAGTTTTTTGAAAAAACTCGCTTTAAAAACTCGTTTTAAAAAACTCGCGAGTTTTTGAAAACTCGCCAAGGTTTTCCAGTTTGCAACTATAGTCTAAAGTATCTTTTACTCACCAAACCTAAATGCTAGGCAAAGAAGATGGTTGGAGTTGATAGCAGATTATGACTTCAACATTAATTACATTAAGGGAAAAGAAAATCGAGTAGCTGATGCGCTAAGTCGAAGACGCCATATCTCTTCGATAGTAGCAATTCATACCGATTTTAAGGAGCAAGTACTTCAGAAAAGTAAGGATGATGAGTACTATTTACAAGTAAAACAAGCACTAGAAGAAAATCCGCAAGATTCTAGGTATGAAGGATTTCAGTTTGAAACCAATGGATTGTTGAGGTACAAAGGTAGAGTGTACGTACCTGAAAACAAAGAATTAAGAAATCTGGTATGGAAGGAAGTGCATGAAGCACCTTATTCTGGTCATCCTGGAGTGACGAAAATGATGGCAGATGTTAAACCTTTATATTTCTGGAAAGGAATGAAAAGAGACGCAGCTAATTTTGTAGCAAGTTGTCTTGAATGTCAAAGGGTAAAAGCTGAACATCATCATCCTGCAGGATTGTTATATCCGCATGAAATACCAGAATGGAAATGGCAAATAATTAGTATGGATTTTGTACAAGGACTACCTATGTCTAGGAACAGACATAATGCTATATTAGTGGTAGTGGATCGATTAACAAAAGTGGCACACTTTATACCAGGAAATTTGACTGATGGAGCACCAATCATTGCAAGAAAGTTTGTTCAAGAAGTATTCAGATTGCATGGAATTCCTGAAAAGATTATTAAGCAAAAGTTAGCAGAAGCTAACAGTTAGAAAAGTTATGCAGATGCCAAAAGAGTGCCCCGTAATTTTGCTATAGGTGACAAGGTACTTTTGAGAGTCAAACCTCATAAGAGTTCCATCAAGTTTGGAAAATCTTCCAAATTATCTCCTCATTATGTAGGTCCCTTCGAAGTCCTTGAGGAAGTCAATCCTGTAGCTTACCGAATTGCCTTACCACCAGCTCTTGCCAAAATGCATAATGTCTTCCATGTGTCCTATCTTAAAAAGTACATTCCAGGAGATAGTCATGTTATTGATTGGACTGCTTTACAGGTAAAGGATCCCAAATAATAACTCTCGAGCCCGTAAAGGTGCTGGAAGTGCATAAACTCCATTTGCGCAATAGGGATGTCACTCAATGTAAAGTTCAGTGGGATCAGTACACAGAGGATTCAGCAACATGGGAGGACTATGAGGAAATTCTACGGAAGTTTCCAAATATTCTCAAAGCTTTTGAGAATAATGAATAAAATTTATGTATTTGTTTTTATTATGTTTGAAATAATACCTTAAGTCATCGGGGACGATGATTCCTAAGGGGGGAAGTATGTTACATCCCGATTGTATAGCTACTAGGCTATTAGAGTTGAATAAGGAATATGTGTTTGTAAAAACAATTTTATGAATAAATAAAGATGTGAATCACCTTGTTATCAATATGAGTTCTATACATTAATGATCGTCTCATTCTTATGTTGTTCTTTTGATGTTAATCATGGTGAAAAACGTGCATAATGAGATTTATATGTGATGTTTTTATATCTTGTGAAATTTATATGTATTGCTAATTTTGTGAGCAATTGACTGCCGTGAGTTTACAATTGTGAATGCAGGAATGAGGACCAAATCCTCTAGGCAGAGGGAAATATCACTTGGGAGAGGGGTATTGGTCGTTTAACCGGTAAAGTTAATCAGTTGAGCATGCACACACATTGTGAACGGTACATAGGGAAACAGGTCAGATAAGTTAGTCTAGAAAAGTCATCCATAGGCTTAGGAGTTTGATTTACTTCCTTATGCTTTATATGATGTGATTGATTAAATGTCAGTCTGACTATACTGTGATTCCCTGTGAATGAACAAAATAGAAGGTATGTGATAAAGGTCGAATGGGTACGTATACACATGTATACACTGTGTACACATATGTAAATGTATAGACATATCAATACGTACGTACGTTAAGCAAATGGATATGCTCGTACATATGTATCGACATGTATATACGCATACATATGTATATACGTGAAATATATGTGGACATGTTTACACGTACACATTCCGCCTAATATCTTTGATATAAATAATGTTCAAGTATTATTATCTAGAAGATTTAAATATATATTTATGTATATATATATATAATAAGGTGATTATTAATATATATATATCAATACATAAAGGATGTGTAAATAATAATATATTTGTATATTTTATAAATTAAATGTGTTAATATTAAAATTAATACATATTTATATATAAATACGTTTATATATAAATAAATATTAATGTTTAATATAATACATTTATAAATAAAATATGCAAATATAAATAATTAAAACTTAAAATAATGGAAAACAATTTCAATGTTTTAGAATAAGCATTATTATTAGAGGGATGAAATCGTAATTTATATATTGTGGAAGTTTAATGTAAAAAGGTAGCCGTATGAATTATTTAACATTTCAAAATACATTGCAAAAGAAGCAAACTTCATTAAAAGAAATATTTGAAAAGTTTGAACTTTAGAAAAACGAATGGAAAATAAATATGGATATTCCCGTGAAATTGCGGAAGCTCCTGCGCAGCAGGAAATGCAAGAAGAAGTTTTCAAAGCTCGAAACCAGGAAAATAGCAACGAACTTCTGTGTTGTATCGATTGAAGGCTTGACCTAAAACGCAGCAATTAAAACCATGTTGAATTCATACGCCTGGCAGCAAAACGTTCCTGTAGGTGGCGTTTTTGTTTGCAGAGTTGAAAAGTTCTTCAACTGCTGGCTCCAAGAGGTCGAATCATCTTTGGAAAACATGACTAAGGGTTTGGTAACATGACAAGTGACGATTTGACCAAATGTATGTGTCATCCAAATTTACATGCCCAGAAATGGGGAAACTGTTTTTAATTCGGCTTATAAATACTTCACAATTCTTCATTCGAATACACTCTTTTGCTTTCTCATCCTTGGCGTTTTTAGAGAGTTTATATATTGCAATTTGAGAGCTTAGACTGTGAGTTAGAGTTACTATTCGTTTTCAAAGTGTTTTCAGTTAAGGATTAGAGTATTCTTCAGTTGTATTTCTTAACCCTACTGTGAGAAATCAATAGCAATCTTTCTGGGGAAGAATTTCTGGTTGAGGAAATTGTTTGCTGTGATCAACAATAGAAGGCTGCTGATAGAGGAACATTGGAAAGGAGCTTATACAGGCATGTTTCTTAATTAAAGATTATAGCTTAAAGCTGTCTTTCTTTTACTGTTTTTAGAATTGTTGGTTGCATTGAGGTGAAATAAATAAATTATCCCTAGCATTCATTTGTTGTTTGATAAGCTATTATTGCATAATGATTTAAGGGACTTCATTTTATGCAAGGGTAAAAGTTAGGGAATGACAATGTAGCTAAAGGAGGTAGCTTGATGCATTTCAATATATTCAATTTGGTTAAAGAAGATTAAATAGGAATTGGGGTTTTGAATAGAAGGGATTCAATTTGGTTAAGAAGGATTTAATAGGAATTGGGGTTTTGAAAAGAAGGGATTCAATTTGATTAAGGGGTTTTAAATCAACTTAATTTTATATGCATTATACTACAAGACTGTCTCTTGTGTGTGATGATTGATTTATAGTGTTAAACGTTTATGCATTTGTTTGGAGTTTCAAACTTGTATGATCTCCGTATATGGAGAGTACGTAGAATATGTATTAATTTCTAGGAACGAAATGATGTCAATACAAAGTGTAATCCTAGCTTGTGTTATTAGGTTAACATTAGGAAGCTTCGCTCCTAGGATAAAGATTTCCGGAAACAGGAGATAGGATAGTAAACACTTGCTTAAAGACTCATTTCCAGTAAACTGTTTGAGGTAGGAAGTCTGGGGTAAACTGAACCCACTGAAGGACATGGCCTACGCATAGAGTAAGGTAGCCCAAAGGCAAATCGGCCCTGAGTAGTGTAAGTGATAGATGACTTACTCAGTTGTTTACTGAACCAAAATACTATGGCCATAGTAATGTAATGTACCTACATCCTCTTAATTTAGGAAGATGATTACATTGTCAATTCACAGTGATCCAAAACGTACATTCTAGGTTGGGATTGTAAGATACAAGAATCTAGTAATGTAGGACACGACACTATGCTCAGTTGGTTAACGGAATCGGTCACTCAACCAATCTCTTCGACGAAGGGAGGGCCATTCATTGAAAAATGAATGTGCGGGGGACCGCATTATTAGTCCGTGGTTGGCGGAAAAGCACCCGAGTGATGTTTCTCCTCCACAACCTGACAACCGAAGAACCAAGATTTGAAAGGGAAGAACCTGGACCGTCTTTGTAATGTCCCCTTTTTCTGCATGATCATGTTGGATGGTGGTTAGCCTATTTCTCAGACTCTCGTAGGCTAACAGGTTGGGTTAGAGGGTCAGTGGCATTATTTGATGAGTTTTGTCGTTCTCAGTTCAGAGCCCAGTGATTGGTTCACAGCAAGCGTTAGCAGTGCAGGAGTTGACAGCTTCTGACGGCACGGGATTATATGGTGTTTTGAGTGAGTTATGGGTTTTTGAGTGATTTAAATATTAATTGATTTAATATTTAATTATAAAGTCAAATTGACTTTATATTTTTAAATCACTTAAATATTCTTTAAAAAGTGATTTAATATTTTAATCACTTAAATGGATAAAGTGCGCCCAAGTATTTAATTCATATACTATTGAAATGAATTAAATATTATTTAAAAGATTTTAAAATCCAAAAGTGGCGTATCTTTCTTGGGATTCGTGCCTTTGCATAAAAGGGCATTTCTAGCAATGAGAAACTCACCTTTTGACAATTTCGACTTTGCCTTGTGCTATTTCCTGTGCATTCTCCTGTGATCAGGGTTTGAACAATTTTCCATTGAAGAACGACACCTCTTCAGTGTTGAGCACTCTTGAGATTGTGAAAGATCAATCGAATCAGTGCAGTTGAGAGCTTCATTCAGAGGTTCTACAGATTCAGACAGAGAACATATATATATTGAGATTTCATGTTGTTTGCAATAAGAGAGGGTTTCATCCTTGTGGCGCATCCTTCTTCAGATTCAGAGGCTACCAGCAGGGATACTACCTATTCTTTCCTTGGCCGTACGGCTTACCTTGGAATTTGTGCATTCTGGAAAGGCATGTGAAGGAAGTAATTGAAACACCTTCCTCTTTGCTCCTTTTTGTGCTTCTATCTTGGCGTCTACCTCTACCAGGGCATTGTATCTCATTTTGGAGTGGGAGAAGTCAGATCTGGAGCTTGGGCGAGCTTATTTGCTTGATTTCATCATTTCCGGCTGTCAAACTGGCTAATTTCTTTAATTAAATAATCTGGAGATATTCTAGTATGTTTATCATTTGCAATCTATTTGTCACAGTTAAATAATGCAATCTACACTTTCATTCTGAACAAAATAGTGCAAGTTTACATTTTATGAGCATTTATGTTGTGCGCCCCTCCTCTTCTGTCTATCAAACTTTCTCTAAAAAACTAAATAACACTAAAAGACTTTAGAAAAATTGGGGGTTTGAGTTGAGAGCCAAAGCCGGGGCTCATAGCCGATCTTACTTCTATTTGTGCAAAAGCTGTTAAAGCTGTGTATGTACTTCTTATACTTTCATACTTTGTTATTCATTTGAAAAGTTAAAGTTATTTAAATTGGGAAAAGCTTTGAAATCATATTTATATGTTGTACTTTATTTCGAAAAGAAAAGAAAAATTTTATTACTATGTTATTTACTCGTTTACTATGGTTAAAAGTTGTAAAAGTTAGAAATTTTAATTTTACGTAGATGTCTGGTCGTTACACTAAGCATAACAAAGCTGTTCTAAACAGGTTCAAAATGTGTGAGTGTAGTAATCATCATCCATGCCTAAGCGGGGATAGAATTCTGAAATAAAATTGATTCACCACTACTCATGAGTTAGTGTATCATCAACTAGTGGGTAGTTTAATTTATCTTACTACCACTCAACCAGACTTATGTTTTGCAGTGTGTTGCCTTTCTAGATCCATGTCCAAACCTCAGCAAGAACGTTGGCAAGCTGCAAAATGTGTTCTTCAATATGTCAAGAATCATTTGATACTCATCAATCTACACCTAGATATATCTTTACTCTTAGATCAAGATTAATTTCAGGACAGAGAATTATAGTATACAATTGACCTATCTTCTACTGAAGAAAAATATAAGGCAGTTGTTAATACAAGGTGTGAAGCGATGTAGTTGTAAAGTATCTTTGTCAATCTTCAACTTGGTCCCACTACAGTGACTTTACTCTTTAGTTGTAATTAGGGAGTTCTCAAGATGGTGATGAAGAATAAAATCTAGACCATAAAGCCCACACTAATCATATTGATATTCATCACCATTTCATCTTCCAGTTGATCAATAATGAAGACATTTGTCTTTATTATTGCCCTACAAAGGAGCAGATTGCAGAGACAATGACTAAACTGCTTAGTAAAGATAAATTGGTCAAATTTAGAGATAAGCTTGCAATTGTATCCATTTTAGTCTTAAAGGGGGGTATTACATAATATATATTTTGGCAGAATAGCTACTAGATATAGTTGTTTTCTGTTGAAGTTTGCTTAATAATAGGCAACTTGTTATGCCTAAATAAGTTGTTCGTTAGTATTTTGTTATATAGTTTTTTGTTTCTATTCATAGAATGCTAGCTTATATATAGCAGCATTTTCCCATGTAATATAATGGCCTATGCTTTCAATCTAATAGAGATAGGATATAACACATAGATAAAGATTACAAATACAATGAACATCTGAAACATAAACGTTCGGCATTCATGTTAGAGAGATTTTCTTGATAATAACTGTTATCACCAGTGTGACTGGCTAAAAATAAGTATATCATACAAGGGAGATTAACGTAATTGCTTCAGATAAAAAATTGCTTTTCAATGTTTACAATATTTTCTAATTATATATTTTCCAACAAAAAACAAACCTCAAAACTTAGGAAATTGATTCTCTAAAACAACAAAAGGTATATAACTATATCAATTAGACCATTTCAAATTTTCAACAAAATAATAAGCAATTCATCATAAGTTTTAATGAAATAGGAACAAGAATATAGCATCCAACAAAATTCAAAAGGTGGGCTCAAGCAGATGCTGACTCAGTGCAGGGGTAAACGATTACATTTAAACCATTTTTTTCTGGAAGGGCATACCAATGAATAACCTTAAGTTTAGAAGTCTAGGTGTCAAGCATACCAATGAATAACCTGAAATGCAAAAGTCTGGGTGTCGAAGCAAAGCCAGAGAAGTCTCTGCAACCAAATGAAGAATAACATAATGGAGGCATTAATAACTTAGAAGTGATAAAACTTCAAAAGAAACACTAGTTAATGAATAGGAAATAAAAAATAACACAAACAGAATTGGGCACAATAAATATTGAAAACCAAAACATAAAATTTCAAAGAATATAGATTTCATTATATTCTACAGATAAATTTATAAGTTAAAATTTGTTTTAACTTAATAATTTAAATTCACTCTATAAGCTAAAATTTGTTTTAACTTGAGGCCTATTTGATATATATATAGAAGTGTCGTATAGAATTTTATATAATAGAATTCTATAACTTAATAACAGAAGACCAATTACATAGAGATTTTATATAATAGAATTTTTACTTATTATTAATTTTTGTAAATTTACCATATAGACTTTTTAAAACCTCAAGTTATTTTTTTTACTTCCCTACGCGATAGCCATGAATTTTATGTATAATGAAAATAAGTTGTGTAAAACCTATTTTTATGGTTTAATTTTTCAATCTAAATTTTATTTAAAGAATAGAATTTTGAAATTTTCTTAATCTTACTATACTTATTTTATAGGAAACCATAGTTGCAAATTGAAAAAAAACTTATAACTAATAAGGAGTTGTTTTCTTTTTCTTTTTCTACACCTATTTTTATTTTTATTTTCTACAAGTAAAAAAATAACAAACTAAAGGAGGCTTTGATACTATTGAAATGGTAGAGTAAACATAAATTAAATCATTGCTACACGAAATACCAAAATATATAAGTTTATTTGATTGAATTCTCCAACATGATATTTCATTACACTCCACTGATTTATAGAGCCATTGATTTTCCTATGCAAACTACCAAAACAACCTACAAGAATAACTTCCCAAAAACTAACTATTAATTTATTTACTAACATTTATTTATTATCCAAACTAACCTCTATACTAAACTATTGATGTCATAATCCAACATTCCCCCCCTTATTACATCAATCCGAACAAAGGACAAAACATTGCAAGATTGGAACACAACCACCCTTCTGGAAACTTCGATGGAGCATCTCCACCAATTCTCCTTGCTCACCCAAGAAACACCAAATTGAACACATTAGTGGATCTTCTGACCGTTAAACTTGCAAAATACTTGTGAATCAAAACACTCCATTACCCACAAGTACACCACTCATATGAATCAAGACAAGCTCCATTATTCACAAGAAAATACACCAACCAACTATGAATCGGAACTCACTCAATTATCCACAGTAACAAAACCACCAACCAACTACAAATTGAGACTCACTCAATTATCCACGAGTATACACCTACAAAACTATGGATTGAAACAAACCAATTATCTGCAAACCAAAAACAACTGCCATGCCCCCCCTTGTTCCACGAAGGGACTCAAGATGAAAATTGGTATTGCTTCTCATATGGTGTATCATCTCTAAGCAAGAAGCTAACTCGAGATGATAAAATCCTCCATCCTCCAATACCTCCAACCTCCAATACCCTTGTTACTCTTTCATTGTTAGAAGTAGAATTCAAACCTTCAAAAACTCTATCAAGTGTAGCATGGATAACCCCGAAAGCACAAACATTTGGTAACATAATGAAACTAAACATTATCAAAAAATAAAGGTGTCGAATTCAACCAAAAATGCACCTTTTGTACAATAATCACCTTATAATTTCAATAACAGAAACTCCCTTATCACTCCAAAGCATACAATTTCAACAAAACATCCTACTTATATCTCTTATTTTATATGAAGAAAGGTAAATAAGATGAATCCCTCAAATGTAATTAATACACTTTTGCATTCCTAAAACAAATTAACCACTTATTTCCACCTATTTATTTTCTCAAATGTGATTAATGATGAAACAACCACTTATACTGAGAGGGGGGTGAATCAGTATAAATTAAAACTTTACTCCTTAACTTAATCAAGCATAGCATTATTACTTCAAGTCCTAATTATTCATGGCAATATCATTCATGCACCCATCCACTGGATACTCCAATCTCCACCACTGAGCACCAATGTAATTTCCCTTTCTTAGTCCTAAGTATTTTAGTGACCATTAGCCTATTTCCAGAGTCCCGTAGGCTATTCGGAGGCATTTCTAGGGATT
>VDFB02123176.1:0-12010 GCA_007258455.2 Sequoia sempervirens
TGTTGGTGGGATGAAAGGGTACCAAGTGGTGTTGTCAAGCTTTCTCAGTGATGATGGCTTAAGGTGTACGTGCAAGTATTGAAGGATCCTCATGAGAGATTGTTTCATTAATTTCCCTTTAAAAAGTATGTCCAAAAATCACATTCAGATTTTGGATTTGATAAAGGCTATCATTTCGATATGTGCCAAAAATTCCTCTGTCAGTTATTCATGTATTTTTATAGAGGGAGAAGGAAAGAATTTAATCATGGGTTTTAATGCTTGTAAAATTCATAATGATTTTTGGGTTCTGAGAAATGTGAGGTTGGCTTCCCTAACAAGAAACTTCTTGAATTTCCATTCTTTAGTGGGTCTATGTTTTGTTTGGGATCTTAGCGTTGGCTACAGGGGAAGAAAGCAGATTACGGGGGAGATTATGAATTCAAGCCAATCTCAACATAAGAACTTGCAGAGGAGCAAGATGGGAGGTCCAAAAAAAAGAATAGAACCGCCTAACTTACAAGCTCTAAAATAGAATGGTGACCTCTGGAATTTATTCGAGAATGCAGGAATGGCCTCCTTCTTCCAATCCCTCAAAGGCTACAACAAAAGCTTAACGGAAAAATTCATTAATTCTTGGAGGAAAGGTTGGGTTTCTATAGGTGCTATGAAATTTGAGGTTACTTCTTGTTTCATAGCCAAGGCCATGGGGTTGCAGAATGCTAGTCTGAAGGTGGAAAAAAAGAGCGGAGTTGATTACCAGAGATTCGTAGATAATTTTCTGCATGAGGGAGAAAATCTCAAGTAGTTCCAGAATGGGTATGCCAGACTCGAACTTCCTCCTCCTTTTTCCCTTATGAGTCTATTTGTTATGAGCTATTTTACTCTTGAAGGCCGCTATATGTTTGTTCATGCTTACCACTTTTCCCTTCTAAATCACATTAGACATGGGGAACGCATAAACTTTCCTTCTTACCTTTTGTCCTCTATGTAGCTTAATATTGAAAAAGGAGTTAACTCGCCTCTTCATCAGGGCCTTATGCTCACTCTGTATAAATTTTCCCTTGCTCAAAATCCCCATGGTAATCCCCTAAATTCCAGAATCGAACACCCTAACCAGTCAGATGAGGACATTGTTGAACCACAGGGGGTGGACAACCCTAAAGTTGGAGAATAACCCTCCTACTGTCGTGGCGAGATGTTTGCTTACCCCTGCCAAAAGAAAATCTCTAGTGGAAAATGTATCTAATCCTTCTACCCCTCGGTCCCAAAAAAGTGAGGAATTGAAGAATGTTGACTTAATGCTTACTAGAGCAACCCCTAAAAAGAGGAAACACTCTCCCCTGCTGTTAGAACCCCCTAAAGCCAAGAGACCTAGACTTTATTTCAATCCTATTGATTTTATTCATATTTCTGAGGATGTGAACCAAAAGGAGGAGGTCAAGGAACAAAGGACAAAGGCTTGATGTGATGGTGAAAAGTCCTACCATGCTTAAAGTAAAAGTGTTGAGATGAAGAGAAATCAGGTTAAGTTCAGGCTTCAGGAAGATAAAGTCGAAAGATTTTCGGCTGAGGATTATAGAGATAGATGGTGGAAGGGCTCGCGGAAGCGGTCGATTAAGTTAGGAATAAGGTTAGAACTTTTCGATCAGCGGGAATCTAATGTTTTGAGTAATGAATTTTTAAAAGTATACTAACCTTCTTGTAGGTCCAATTTGAGGATATGGAAAATGCATTTGTTACTCTGATGAGAGTTACTAATAGGCTGATGAGATGTGCGATGTTGGGAGCTGCATCAGGAGAAACAAAGCTTACCAAAAAATTGAAGAAGCAGGGGAAATCTGACGCCCTAAAACACCTGGATGAAACTGAGGAACTTGATTAGCGTGAATATGTGGCTCTCTTAAGAGATTATGGGGACCTGCTCAAGAAAGCTAGTTAATGGCTTAGCCTACTACTGTTCTATTTTTTGATGGTTTTTTTGTATTTTACCTATATCTAGGATTGTTTGGTTATTCTCTTTAAGATTTGGTGGAATACCACCTAGTTAACTATGGATTTAATTAATGGTCTCTGTAGTTTAAACTATGTTGGTATAAACTTGTTTTTTTATAGATAATGGCTAGACTATGGTTATGGTTTTAAATTTTGGCCCGCGAGCCAAGTTGATGTTGTTTTTTGGTTTCAGTGGTGGTGTTTTTTCCCACCTTTGTTGCTCTTTTTGATATGCTTTTGTACTATGGGATTAGGGCCCTTCCCTACTTATCTTATCAAAAACATATTGTGCATAAATTTAGAAGTGTTCAAAAATTATCAATAAGTGATAACTATTTACTATTTTTCTATTATGGTTAAGATGTCTTGTAATATTGTCATGTTTTGTTTTATTGTATTTTGTTATTGGACTTGATCAACCCAATAACTTTGTACATGTTTTAATCCTTGGATGTTATATCATGCCATTTATCTATGAGTCTATGACAAAGTGTTATGTGTTAAAAATATGTTTTTAAGGTGTTATAAATACTCATCGATAGTAATAAGATATTTTATATTACTTTTCTATTAGATTCAAACTTTCCTAAAAACTTTGTTTGAACAATTATGTGAAATGATATATATACTTTATTTAAAGCTAATTGTGTGATTATTTTCATTTGATTATTTAGGAAAAGAGGATACTCATATAGTCTAGAACACGTGATTATCATCTTGAAATATTTTTTAATGTTAGCAATAGGTGCCTTCATAACACATATTATGCATATCATTAACTAAATTACCTTCCATCTAATAATATGATAATATTTATTTTAAATTAAAAGAATTGATAAGATCTAGAATTTATGAAATAAAATAATAGATAAAATTAAAGTGATAGATTTACTAATATCTTTTTTTTTGGTGAGTTATGATGTAGATTCAACTTAAGTTATTTAAGACAACTAAATTACAGGGGGAGAAATGTTACGAAACTTTTTCTCCAAAGTGAAAATAAAGTCATAAAATCATTAACAGGAGAGAAAAAAATAAAGGAAAGTGAGATCATTTGATTAAAATGGGAATTAATGAAGAATATTTATAAAAACTCTTAAACGAGAGGCATAATTATATTTTATTAAATAATTAATTAAAGGTAACATTTGTGAAAGGGTGTGATAGTTTGTAAACAATCTCTTAAAACATATAAAGTATTTATGTGAGACTTGGAAAAGGCATGAAGATCACTCAAGAAAAAAGAACATGGTTTGGTGGGATATGGACATTAGAGGAGGGGGCACACAAAGTGTGTCCAACTCGGGGTACAAAGTACACTTGGGATTGTCCTCAAGAGGTAATTTGCATGTTCTTGTCAGAGATTCAATGGATTTTATCTAGTGTGTACACCCCCAATTCAAGGGCCACTAGAAAGTAAGTCTAGTCAAAGCTCTCTTCCACTCTTTAGAAAGAATGGTGATCTATTGGATGTTGGAAAGTGACTTCAACTCCCCCCTTTACTCTTTTGAGAAGTTGGGCAGCCTTCAAGACTACATAGAAAGTATGCTATACTTGGTTGAGTTCATCATTAACTCTAGTCTCCTTGATATTGAAATGAAAATTTATCCATTCACCTATTCAAATAGGCTTATGGGAGAGGATCTTGTTCAAGTAAGATTGGATAGAATTTGTATTTTTGGTTCTTGGTATATTGTTGTTGATATATCACTTAACTCCATGCCCTGGGTGGGCTCATACCATAACCCCATTCTTCTCAATTGGGAATCCCAAAGGACGTGTGGGGCCTTTCTTTTCACACATGATTTTATGTGGGACTATAGAGATCAAATTAGTAAATGGTAGGATATCAAATCTAAGGGGTATAAGATGTTCGTCTTATCCCAAAAACTCACCAACATCAAGTTATAAGTGAAATGGTAGAACAGATTTCATCTCTAAAAAATTCCTCTCCATTCAAGAATTCATAGATATCAAGGTGGTTGATGAGGACACTTTCAATCAAGATAAAACTCTAAGGGAAAAGTAGAAAAAATTCCTCCACAAAAAGGAGGTTTTCTGAGAGCAAAAATCTAGAATGCAGGGCTCAAGGAAGGAGACAAAAACACAAAATTCTTCCATTAGTCTTCTCTTAAGCACTAAATAAGGAATAGGATCTTGAAACTAACTATTGAGGATGGGTTGGTTGTCTATGAATAAAAATTAGTAAACAATATTTCTCCTACTTTCAACAACTCTTCATCTTGAATTGTCAAGTCAACATGTTCTTGCAAGTCATTCCCACTATCTTGGAAGAAGATAACAAAACAATGACAAGACTAATTACCTAATAAGAGGTTAAAAATATTGTTTTCTCTTTCTCATCCTTTAAAACTCCTAGCCTAGATGACTTCCCTTCTTCCTTTTAGGACTTCTAGGATATTATGAGAAAAGATGTGCTTGTTGTTGCTCATGAGTTCTTTTTCTCAAGAAGCATCCTCAAAGAACTAAACACAACCTTTATTGTGCTTATTTTGGAGAACAAGGAAGCTACTTTCATGGTTGATTAGGCCCACAAGCCTATGTGACACTATGTATAAAATCTTTTCAAAGCTACTAGTCAATAAAATGAAGCCTTTCCTCTCAAGATTAATATCTCACCATAAAAGGACCTTGTCCGTGGTCATCAAATCATGGATGCTACTATCTCTACCCATGAGATTTTTCATCCTCTATACAAAAAAAAAAGTTGGGTATGATCTTTAAACTTGACATCTCTAAATTTTTTGATAGTCTCATGGAACTTCCTTTCAAATTGCTCAAAAAGTTTGGTTTCAATGATAAACTATTGAAAATGATCAAATCTTGTGTCACTACTCCCAAGTTCTCCAAATTGATCAATGGTTGTCTCAAAGGATTCTTCAAATGTAGCAAAGGTGTTAGAGAAGATGACCATATCTCTCCTTGTCTCTTCATCATTATGGCTAAGGCTTTGGGTAGAAATATCACAAAGTTGGTTGATAAATGGGTCCTAGTCAGTTTGAAAATATTCTCCTCTCTACCTATGATTCACCAATAGATTATGGATGACACTAATATTTTTGTAAAGTCTTCTCTTATGGAATCCTTGGGGTGGAAGAACATCCTAGCTATCTATGTTTCTATCTATGGCCCATCAATTCCCCTAGGCATAAATTATTTAGCTTGTTTCATACCCACCTATAGTCCCAAATTGTTAATTCCCTGAATTGTAGCATTGCTCATCTCTTTATCGCTTGTCTGGGCCTTCCCTTCACAACCAAGAAACTTCATCCCCATCACTACAAAGTCATTATGGAAAGGATCCAACAAAAACTAGATCTTTGGAAAGGTACCTTACTATCTCAAGCTAGGAAATTCAAATTTTAAAGGTTTCTCTTCAAAGTATTGTGGTTTACTATCTTTCCTGAGTCAAAATATCCAAATTTGTGGCTAGAAATATTGAAAAAATTTAGAAGAAATTCTAATGGACCAAATTTGAGAAGTGTAGACTAGCCATGATCAATTGGGACAACGTTTTTATCCCAAATCTTGTGGTGGTCTCAATTTAAGTAAGATTAAAAAACTCAATAGAGCTCTTCTAGCCAAGATAGGGTGGAGCTTTGTGAAGGAGAGAAAATACTAAACCAAACATCATGAAGGATAAACACTTTCAGTATCAAGACCCTAACCTCTCTTTTTTTGTATTTACCCATGAGGGATCTCTCATAGGAATAGCATAAGCATATCCAAAAGCCTATTAGCTAAAGGAATGCAATGGATGGTAGGGAGGGGAAACAAAATTATATTCTGGGAGAACCTCTAGTCTAAGTTAGGGCCTCTCTTTGGTTCCTTAGTTGCATCAGCTTCAATTGACCCTGACTAAAATATTTGAAAGCCTTGTTGAAGACTATATTGTCAAGGAAGAACAAAGGAATGAGCACAATGTTGTCGTTTCTCATATCCTTTCTAGACTAAAATGAATGAGACTTTCTTTTTCTCTTGATGACTCTACCTATTAGAGTAAGTGCTCAAAGGGTAGGATTTTTGTGGCATCTAGCTACTCTATTCAATTGGAACTCCCTTTGAAAGATAAGTGGTGGGAAAAATGGAATAACCTCATTCTAAAAATCAACCACTTATGGTGGTGTGCTACTCATGCTAAAATCCTCACACAAAGTAACCTCCAAAGGAGGGGATTCTCTTTTCCCAATAGTTGAATTATGTGTTGCTAATGAGAAAATTGTAGAACACCTCTTTTTTCACCTGTAACTTTATTCAACATCTTTGGGACTACACCTTCAAGAAACTTGGAGTTTTGTGGGTCTTTCCTAGTTCCGTGAATTCTTTTGTTGACAATTACTACCCCCATTTAGCCATCTAATCCTAAGGGAATTGTATTTTTTGACTCCACATATTTGCTAGCATGTTTAGAAAAAGAGAAATAATAGAATCTTCAAGGATAAAACTCAAGATTTTAATAAGTCCTCAACAAATTCTACATTGCTATTGTGGAAAATGTAGAGGTGACTAATTTATAAAATCCCATTAACTTTCCCAACTCCTTAAAAAGGAAAATAACATGTGATTGGAGGATAAATAGAGAAATATACAATGTTGATATCAACAAACAAAGGGCTAGAAAGGCAATCAAGTGGAAACCTTCACATGAATATTGGATTAAACTCAACTTTGTTGGTGATTTGAAGTGTAATCCAAGATTCTCAATTGGAGAGGGAGTCCTCAAAAATGATAATGGTGAACTTCTTGTCATTTATGCAAGCATTATTGGCCTCAAATCTAACAATGAAGCCAAAGTAATTGTGACTTGTTACGGTCTCCTCCTAGCCCTCATGCTTGGGTAGAAGGAGATTTGAATAAGTATAGATCTTTTAAATTGAACAAAAAACCCCAAATGAAAACTAGAAAGCTATGAAAAGGACCTAAAATTTATATCTACCTACCTATATAACTTCAAAGCTACATATACTTACAAGGAAGGCAATGGCGTTGTTGATGGTTTCACCAATGTAGGGCTCCTTACCAATGATTGGAGATGTTGGGAGAACATAAAAAAATTACCACATAACATCATGGGACTATACTTAAGAGAAATTAATAATGGTGTCACTAACTAGCAGTGTTTATTATAATAGTTATTCCCATTTTAATGAGATAGGCTTATGATCATATGATGTTGAGCTTGATCTCATTTGATAAGCATTCAAATGGGTTGATGTTTGAATGGTACGTGGAGGATTTGGCTTCCCTCCCATGTTTGACTTAATGATAGCACCATGGGATTACGTAATAACATTTACAATTGGAGGATTCACATTCATGAAACTCATTATGAGATGTGATTGCATAGCTACAAAGTTGCCACCATTCTCATGAGGATGAAGTGGCCTCTAAAAGGAAATAAAGGAAAAAACTCAAAAATCATCTATCTTTATAATAAATTGATGTTTCAGCTCTTGTTTATCTTTCATCTATCACTTCTTGTTTTACTGACTTTCAATGGGAAGATAGGAGGTGACAGAGTTAGAACATAACCTTTATCATGTCAAGAGGTGCAAAGTAATGGCATAGTGTGGGAAATATTCTCAAGAATGGAGGTGTGGCAACATAAGGTGAAGCCATGAGAAGCTTCAACCCCTCTTTATCTATAAAATTGGCACAATATTGGGATAATAGTAAAGTTTGTATTGATGAAGTTCAATTTAAAATTATTGAGAAGTTTATCAATGGCATCATCGACCTTCCAATTGATGGGAAGAAGTGTAAACAACCTAAAAGTAGTAGAGGCAAAAACTGTATCTACAAGTTTCTTCAAGGTGATGAGTGACTAATCAAATTCTAGAATGGCTTCAAGCACAAGGATCTCCCAAACCCCTAGGGTGAGGTCTCTTTGTTTGTAATTCAATATTTCACACTTGAGTGAAGATTTAAATGCATTTTCATACACTAACTCATTTGACTGCAAAATCTGACGAAAAATGTCCGACAAAATATGTATAATTTGATGTATCGTCGGTTGCTTGTAAAATTTGATGTGTAATTTTCAATTTTTTGAAAGTTTATCCCTGACGTTCGTTGAAATTTCGACAAACATGGGTTTCGTTGAAATTTTGACAAACATGAAAAATAGAAAAAATCAAATTTGTGGCCGACATAAAAAAGTGGGTTGCTGGTTATTACAGCGAGTGTTTGCTCTACTTGAAACAGTTTGTGGAGAACTAAGGACGATTTTCTTGGTAAAAATCAGAAAAAATTCAAGAAGATATCGTCAAGTTGAGGGTAGTCATTGTCTTTTTGCATAATTCAGTTGTGAAGTCAGATTTGTAGTTCGAGGTTTGAAATTATATTTTAAGCAACATCTCATCATATTTCATTTTTTAGGGGTTTGAGGGTTTTGAGCTTTCATGTCGGGATTTTGTTGTGTGGAATCACCATAAGATCACAACCAGGAATGAATTCTTGTGACTGTAATTGTGATCCACTCTATTGAATTAATGGCCAGGCATAGTTGACCTTCTGCTAAAATCTGGGATGCATTCAATATGACCCCAAAGTTTAATGTGGCTATGTTGTGAGTAGAAATGGAGGGCACTATATAAAGTGGAATTAGTGGAGGTTTATTATAATGTAGGTGTCAATCATCATTGGGTGTATTCAGGTTGTCTCAAGTTTAATAGGTTAGGATGTAATTATAGCATGATCGAAGAGTGATTGCCTCTTGCTGCAATAAGGAGCCTATAACTTTGGTTGATATGCAAAGTGGTTGTGTTATATCAATTATGTAGTGCATTCAAGCACAACCCATGTTTAATGGGCTATTCTAGAGAGTGATCAAGATTTTCTAAACCTTATGAATGTTGCTTAAAAGTGTATAGCTTAAACTACAAACCAGGTTTGTTACATACTTGAATGAAATCTTGGGTTACCGCAAACTATAATAATGTGATCTGCTAATAACCACATTCTGAAAGTATTAAAGCAAGATTTTATATAGGATTACATTTTAGTTGTCGAGGTTTACATACCTTAATGAAGTCAGCATGGCTTCCCACTCGCATACAATCCAAGGGTCATGCAACTTTGTCCAAGAGAACAATTTTCTGACTTGGGTTTAAGGGATTTGTTTTAGCTACCAACAGAAGCGTGGTAAAGAGCATGATTGAGATGCAAACCCTAGGCCTCCATAGAAACATAAACGATAACCCTAGTGGATTAGTGAGGTTGCAATACCAGAAAGATTGAGACATTGTAGCTAATAACAAAATCTTACAATCTAAAGATTGTAGCCAATAACAAGCACACTATGTAGCTTAGTGACATTTGTAAATGTAATCTACGGTAAGAAGAATGACAGTCACTTGAGATGTGACAGTCAAAAACAGGCTAAGCGGTGACAAGATAATAAAGCTCAAACCTTGCATAGTAAAGTAAAGATTTTAACAGTGAGTTTCCTTACCCCCCTTGCTGACCTTAAGGGTTTTTCAAATGCTTTTAGTAGTATTAAACAAAGAAAATGCAATTAGGGAATGATTGTCCAAATGAAGTAATAGTGGTAATCATAGGTTCAATGTTTCTTCTTAATATAGCATTAATATATGCCATAATGGAGGTAGTGGATTGTATGTTTGAGCAGTGTTTTGAGACTCATCAAAAATAGGAGAATAGTGAATAATATTTTGTGGACTGTGAAGTAGTGTCAATAAGGTTGAAGGATCTTAAGAACTACAATACCATGAAACAATGAGTCCCCTATAGTAAGTAGGAAGTCTATAGGGCATAGTTTGATTTATAGAAGGATGCTCATTAAAGGAATCTTCAAGTGATGAGTAGGCAAAACTTTATTTAGAGATTTACGGCTGAGGGTGCAATATCCAGATCTTAAAAGGAAGTTAGCAAAGAAATAAATGTGCAATAAAATCAAATCGTACACAACAAACAATTCACAATGTTATCTTGCATAATGCCTTGAGTTTGAAGAAAAAAAATATCATTGTATCTTCATGATGAAAGTTGTGACCTTAATAGTCAATCACTGGCAACCGTTTGAAACATGCTATTGTGCTTATGGAGACCACATTTTAAGCAAGGCAGTGAGTGGTGGCTTAGAACAATGGTAGGTATGAAGGACGTGCTTTATAAGCATACTATGTGATCTAGCTTTAAGACATCATTCTTAGAAGGAAGATTGAGAGACGGATTATGGAACTTTAAGGGTTACCAACAGAAAAGGATTAAAAGCAAAGAAGTAGGAGATCTATTTAAAAGCCGGTGCTTGAAGATATTAAAGGTATGCATACAGAAACTTCTAGTAGCTGAAGTAATGAATATAGTGCCCGAAAGAGATGGTGTTAGCTTGGGCAGATTTAGGGAAGTTCGGTAATATAATTGCGAGGAAACACATCATTTTATTTATTTTTTAATTAGAAAAGAAATCATTCTAACCCCTATATATGGAGATACATTGATACTTCAAAATTCACTTCTAAAAGGAATTTGAGTTATACGAAAAAATATATGTGAGTAAAATACGCGATTCTGAATAGTGCAGGAAACAATGAATTTGCTTTAGGCGGTGAGGAATGAGATAAGCAAAAATGAATCCTATGCCTCCTTTCATGCACATCTCCTCACCATTCTTTGTCATTCTTTACTGAAACACTTCTCCATTTTGGCGGTCTATGCTTGAAAATAATGTTTTGACGAAGGTTTTAGAGTATGTTTATAAAAATGAAAACTCCATTCTGGTGGGCTACGCCTGAAAATAAGATTTTGACAAAAGTTTTAGGGTATGTTTATTAAAATTTTAGAGTATTTTGGCAGGCTATATTCTTGATTCCTTAAATGATTTATTCAAATGGATTGTGACTAAATAAATTACTAACTATTTAGTCATTTTTATTTGTGTGAATAAATAATTTTTAATCAATGACCAAACTAGTAATTTATTTACTCATTTATAGCTGAGTTGCAAAAAATGAGCAGAATTTAGTCATTTTTAGTTGTTGTGACTAAAATTTTTAGTCACCTAGTCATTTATTTTCCAAATTCTACTATTGTGTGCTTCCATGTGCAATTAGGGCTCTCTCAATGTTGAGGGCCCTAGGGATAAGCTTGTCATAAGAAGTGACACATTTCATCTTTAACTAAAAGGATAAATCTGTATTGACATTAGCAATTATGATTCCGACTTGTTGCTCCTTAGGAATGAGTCACTTGCTCTTACTAGCTCGCTACCTCCATCGTTGTAGGAAGTTTGCATTCAAGTTCAATATTCTGATTTTAAGAGTCTTAACGGTTGGAAATCGTAGTAAAATCATAATTTAATAAGTTTTGGAATTAGCATTTTAAAGTGTTTTTTGGGGTCATTAACTTTAGACTTCTCTTTTGCAGGGGTGGTTGCATGCCACATTTTTTTGGTGTAAAATATCAGAATTATTAGATTTTGTTACTTGTCTATGAATAAAAATTATTGGAGTGAGAGTTTGATTTTTTTTAAGAATTCGAAATGAAGGGCTTTGATAGGTGTAGGCTAGATTGAAAAGGGTGATGGGAAATGTTATTAATCCAGCACAGCATAAGTACAGGGCTTAAAGACAAGATGACTTTTAATCACAACAGCTGAGAAACATTGTAGGCAGCATGGTCATGTTGAAAGGGGGCATGATTATCGTCCATTGGTAAGTTGTTCATTATATGTGTTTATATTGATTGAATTTGTAAATGTTTATATCATTTTAACATTTTATCTATATATATAATCACTTGATCATGATCATGGTTTATTTGTGTCTATCATTATGATAAAGGTGGGGCACCCTAGGGTAGATGATATGGATTATCACAGCCCGGAGAATATGGTTTTGCAAGCGGATGAACATGGAGCTATGAATATCGAAGTTGAAGTTAATGATCCTATGGAAGAAGATTATCATGCACCAGAAAACACAGTTGAAGATGATGGTACAAATACATTGATCCATGACACATTTAGTGGTAGAGTTGATCATGATGATCGAGA
>VDFB02123177.1:0-26718 GCA_007258455.2 Sequoia sempervirens
ACGAATTATTCCAAGAGGGCTGAACATTAGGTTGTTTTCACAAGTAAGGAAATTCAGATGGAAGGAGCCAGTATGAGCTTTGAAATGCCAAATCAGAGATATGTTAGATCTCTTTTATATCAAAAAATCCAAAAAAAGTAAAAAAAATCAGAAATGGAAAATCCAAAAGGAGATTTCTCAATGGATGGGCATCCATTCCATATTGCTCAGATCCAAAGAAAATTGAGTGCACAACTATACCCCAGGAAGTTGTCCAAGTTTGCTTTGTCAGGAAGATGCCGGATTCATGAAACCACCAAACATGATGAAATGAATTGCTTGACATTCTTGTCAAGGGTAGAGCTCGTTCTCCAAGGAAAAATTTTCTTTTGGGATGTTCCCAAGCCAGGAGTGTTGGATATAGAGCCTGATGATTATAGCATTCCAGAAGTTGTATATGAGGCCTTCACAAGGTATATGCTCAGAATCGAAACTCAGATAAAGCTGGGTAATGCTCAGTTGAATGGTGTTATGCTCCCTCGTTGGTGTCGGATTCACAATGCACCTCATCCAGAGTTCACTTGCGCATCATGTGAAGAGGCTATCCACTATGCCAGATGTCACCTCGGATTACCACAGCTACCATATGGATGTTTCAAGGACAAAGGATGGATTGAATATGTTACGCGAGTATTTTTAGCACCAAATGAAGAAGACACCACAATGTCATCTAATAGCATGGAGAATAAGTCACAACAGGATAATGTGATCAAGCTTGGGGATCAAGTAGATGAAGATTATTCCTATATCACACTGGAACGAGAAGCCGTTGGAGCAAAGATTAAAGAAGAAATGGAATACATTCAAGCAAGAGGAACCACCCAAGGCAACTGTCAGCATACTGAGGTGAATGAATATGTAAGATTGCAAGTTATTGAAGATCATCAAGAACCAGAAATGAAGGACTTAGCTCAAAGTAGAGATGGTGTGGGAAATTTCCAACGTTCATTCATCCGAGGAGGAGAACATGAAGAAAGAAGTGATTCCAATACACTTCAGGAAGGAATGATCCTTGATGAAGAAGTTCAATCATGCAAGATGGAAGAGATGATAAGCGGCTTGAGGCAAGATGATACGTTTGACGATCAATGGGCTACCAGGATGGAAGCAGAATATGAAATACATTTTGCATCGGCACTTGATCCACTATTCACAGTCATGGAGGAATTGCTTGATGAAATTGAAGCAAATGAAAGGCTACTTGATAAGCAAGCAATTGTGACAGAGATAGAGAATGAAAAACAATTCAGGTTGGGGCTTGATCCATTGCTAGGAATTCAAAAGAAGCCAGTGCATGAAACACTCCAAATTCCCAAATTCCCTTTTGAATCCAATTCCCACCCCACTCCACCCAGTTTGAATCGGGATGTTGATCTGCATATTTCAGATGCAAGTGGTATGGTTCACCATCAACTCCGACCTCCTGATAAAGTAATGGATGACGAGCAAGAAGTCATGTCTGCAAATGAAGACCACCAGGTTGTATCTTTCCCTACTGTTGACTATAAGGAATATCATTTTGATTATGGAGATTCAGGAAAGATAACTTGTTTATGGATTGATCATGGTCCAGATGAGTTGCCCCAGTTACTAATCTTTCCTGAGGTTTTGCTTGAGTTTCAGATTTGTCCATTGAAGGAATATTTTTCTGAGTTTAAAGATAAGTTTGCAAAACTTCGCACTATGACTGCTACTTTGTTGTTATTGCACATCCTGAGAAATCATGCTAGGAGTTGTATATACTTAGGTCTTTTGACTGTTTCTCGCTTAAATTTTTATTTTTTTTTTGTTTTCGTTTAGAGTAGGTTTCCTTTCCGCTTTGTTTGCTTTAGATTAGTTGCTTTGCTTTCTTAGTTTAGTTTGCTTGCCCGTTTTGTTTTGCTTTCAATAAAGGGGCTCCCATTTGTGAAAGGCGTTGTATCTTAAGAACTCTAGTGTCTGTGCTAAATCATGTTCAGTCCATTTCTTCGATTAATATTTGTTGAAAATCTGTGAAGCCTAGATTAATTGTCTCTAAAGTGTCCTAAGGTTGAGGATAGTACTTGACTGGGAAGGAAATCATCTATTGTGTCCTGACACCGAGTCTTGCAGTTATCACATTTTACACACTTAAAGAGTTCTCTGAGTCAGTATGGTCTCCTAGGTGAAGTTGTTGGCTAGAAAGTAATCAAAAGTCTTGCTTCAGCGCCACTATAATGCTCAAACCCAGGTGAGCTTCACTGCTTACAGGCCAAAGTGTGGAAATATATGAAAAAAGAAAGAATATCAAAATGAAATAAATCAAAAAGAAAACACTTGGCTTTTGGGTGTGCGGAAATCTCTACAGGTGTACCAAAGAAATCAAAACACAAGAAAAGAAATAAATCGCCGGAAGTAGAGCAATCTCCGTGAGATTATAGCAGATAACCTCGCCAGGGCTATGGACGCTCGCTGGCAGCGAGGCTCTATCCAAGGATGCTTTTGGAGCTAAGACCCAAAAATATACTGGAAAGCCATCATGGAACCAAAGAGTCATGTTGGTCTTAAGAGACATGAATAAACCCATGTGCACACACTTATAACTGAAGGATAAGATATCTTGATATGGTTTAGGATTTCTCTTCCCTTTTGAGTACTCTTCTTTGTCAAGGGGTAAGTTAGTGAGAATTAATCTGAGATTCCGGGTTTGAAGTAAATTCTATCTTTGAAATGTTCAGGAACATTTTTTCAGGTTGGCGCTAGATGTTGTGACCATTTCACACATCGCCCCATTGCAAATGGGGACCCCCTGTTTTCGCTTTTTGCCTCGGTGTTGCAGTTGCATGTCACTTGTCTTTTTACAATGAGGTCATCATTTTGAGGGTTCCAAGTCAGTCAGTCTGCCGAGAGTCATCTGAGCCAAGTCAAGAATCCATGCTTGAATCAGCGCGTAAACGTCACCATCGTGCTTAGAAGGCCTGGGAGGCGAAGATCGACTGTCGTTTCAGTCAAATCCGACACTTCCAAATTTTTAGGGTTTCTCACCCCGGGCCCCCTATTTTTTAGGACCTACTTTTTTGGCACTTTTGGGCAATTCTGGGATCCCTATTTTTTAGGGTCTATTTTTGAAAATTTCTATTTTTGGAAAGTTTCTATTTTTAGAAGTGTCCCGAGTTCTGAAAACGCACTCAGAAGTTCAAAAAACTCAATAGATCTCTCAGAAAATCGAAATGAAAATTTTGAAATTTTTTCGAAAAATCTGGAAAATTCGTTCAAAAATGGTGAGAAATTCTGGAAAATTACAGAGAAATCTGGTAAAGAGCACTAAAAATGGTTGAAAATTTGACGAATCAGTCAAGAAATCCAAGCAATTCATGGAAAAATCTGAGAAACTCATCGGAAATCTGAGATAATGACTGAACATTCATGGAGAATCTGGAAATTCATGAGAAATCTGGGCAAAACTGAACATCTATTCATGGAGAAAACTGAGATATTCGCCTAAGTATGGAAGACTTTCAGCTCACAGTCAATGGTGAAGCTTCAGCCAAGCAATCAATGGCACAAAAATCTGAGCAATGGCCAACAAAGTAATGAAGTCCGCCCTTGGAAATGTCTAAGTCAAATGAGCCAATGGCCAGACCATCAGCCAAGTCCGCCCTTGAAAGAAGTCTGATGGCAAGCAAATGCAGCAAGAGGCAATGTCAAGGAACTTCCAAAGTCCGCCAAGGATGTCCAAGGAGGAAGGAAAGTCCGCCCAGCACTCAAGATGCTTATCCTAGGATCTTCCAAGGTCCGCCTTGCATATCCTTGCATATCCTTGACACTTCCAAAGTCCGCCTTGCATATCCTTGACCCCTCTAAAGTCCGCCCAGCATAAGAGACATGTCCAAAAGGCTTGGAAAGTCCGCCTAGGCATGTAAAATGAAGAAAAATCAAAAATTTTACGAAGTGTTGAGGCCCAGCAAAGAGAATTTCGAAAATCTGCTAAGTATGGGGGCCTAAAAGGGTGGAAAATTGAACTTTGGCTAAACATTATGACATTTCCAAGAGGTAGAAGGTTTAGACAAGTGCCAAGAACTCATGAAGTCCGCCATTTTCCAAGAAGCATATCCTTGCATCTCTTGAAGTCCGCCATGTGCTTGAGAGAAGTGCCAAAAGGTCTTGGAAGTCCGCCATCTACCAACAAGGATATCCTAAGACTACCTAAAGTCCGCCATCCACTAAAAGGCTCATCCAAAAAGGTTCTAAAGTCCGCCATATGAAAGAAGGACGTCCAAAATGCTTGAGAAGTCCGCCCTTAAAAGGTGGGACTTGGCTGAAAGTCAAATAAAGTCCGCCTAGACTTATGAAGTAAGAAAAATTGAAATTTTACTAAGTGTTGATGCCTACCAAGGGAAAATTTCGAAATTGGTTAAGTATGAAGGCTTAAAAGGGTGGAAAATCCTTTCCAAAAGGATAAAGTGATGAGATCAAATGCTAAGATGCCAAAGAAATTCGCCCTAGAAAAGAGGGACGTTCAAAAATGTTCATCCCAAAGACCATACAAAGTCCACCATGCACTTGGAAGAAGTTGGTAAAATAGCAAAGACATCCATGACGTTCGTCCAAGATGCCAAGGAAGTCCGCCCAAGATGATAAGATGGTAAGATTTTTGGCTAAGTGTCAAGGCCAAATCCAAAGAAAAGTTCTAAAATTCGCCTAAGTATAGAGGCTAAGGATGAAAATGAAGACGTTGGCTAGGACATTCGACGCTTTCGAGAGGACAAATGCCAAGCTTGAAAGGGCACGTGCTAAAGAATATCAGGATGTGGCGAAGAATAAAACGGAATGTGCCCAACTCGATGAAGGAAAAGAGGCAAAATTTGCCTAAGTATGGAGAAAATGTCGAGAAATTGCCAACTTTGACCAAAGAAAAATGCACGAGGTAAAGGGAAAGGAAGGATCGTCCTTGACCAAAAGGATGAAGAATATGTCAGACGTCAGGAAAATTCAACCGGCAAAGACATTCGGACAAGGATCTTGCTTAGAAAAATTCGACCGAGCAAGGAAGTATTTGACTTTGGCAGGGTAGAATAAGCTTAAAATCTCGCCTCGGCAAAGAAAAATGAGGATCTGGCAATAAAATCTTTGACGGAATGGCTTGAATTTTGGTTTGGCTAGACGAAATTGAGGATAAAATTGGAAAATACACTCTTAGCCAAGAAAAACGAAGAGGAAATCGAAATAGCCATGGGTCGAAGACGAACGGGTTGGAATAAATTAAAATATTTTAATATTTTAATAATTTATTTTCAATGCCTTGGACAAAATCAAATTCGCCAGACAATGTTTTGGAGGAAAATAATTTGTGCCGGCCAGAGATAAAATCCGATGGGCAAAATTAAATTCATCGTGACTTCAGGAGAGAGAGTGGTAAAAATTCAGGAGAGAGAAAATCTGAATTTGTTTATTTTATTTCTTGCAGGTGGATGACGACGCGAGGCGAGTCTTCAAAGGAGAAGCAAAGGCATGGAATGGAGTGAAAAAGATGGCACCAGCATGAGAAAGTCTGACTTTGCCCAAGCACAGCATGTCCAAACCTTTACAAAGTCCGACTTTGCTTGGAGAAAGTATGTCTGAACATCCATAAGATCCGCCAAGTACAATGGCAAACATGATGCAAAGTCCGACCTAGACCAAGAAAAGAAATGTCAAAGTGTTGAGAAAGTTCGCCCCAATTTAAGAGAAAAGATGGTAAACACTAGAGAAAGTTCGACTTATCTCTAGAGATGTTTGTCCAAAGTGGCCTGAAGTCCGACTTAGGCCGAGAGAGAAAACGTTCGAGCTCATGTGAAGTCCGCCCAAGGAGAGGATGAGAAAATTGGCTAGAAGAATTCACTAAGTGTTGGACAGAAAACAGGAAGGAGGAAGTGGATAAAATCCTTGTCCAGAGATGGAATTTGTCCTACATAGCACAAGCCAAATTCAAAATTGAAGGAAAATCCACAGGCAAAGTTCGTTCAAGCATAGAGATGGCCAAAACCTTGGCTAAATGTTGAATGGTCCACCTGAAGGTGTTACAAAATAGCCAAAATTTGGCTAAGTCTAGGAAATACTTCACAGAGGAAATTCCAATTTCCTCCATTGTGGCGAAAGCACAAAGGCATTCTTCTCCAAATTCTAGACACTTGAAAGGATATCCAGACACCTACTCCAAGGGGAGACTTCTAGACTTCAAAGATTCTGGTATAGGTGCGAAGAAGAAATCAAAGTCTCAAAAGGAATCCAAGGTCAAAGCTAGGAAGGAACAAGCACAACGGACAGAGTCATCGGCAAGGAAAATATTCTAAGGCAAAAGCGTGGAAGAAAAACGAAGCAACCAAGGAAGGCATCCAGCACGCTGAGGTGGCGCCTCATCATCTTCCAACCAATCAAATCATTCCAAATCAACATGCAACAACTTTCTATTTTATCTATTGGTTCATATTTGGTAAAAAGGACAAGTGTCCTCGAATACAATTTTCTCATTGGTCGAAGGGTAGCAAACCCTAATTAGGGTTTTTGTAATCTGGCCGTTAATTTGTAAATCTCGGCCGTCATTTCAATTTTTGGAGCCTATATAAACAGTGCCCCTCATTTTAATGTGTGGAGACTTGTTATGTATATTGTCGCATTGAGACTATTTTGAATGATAAAAGCTCTTGAGCATGATTTGCCTTGAATCACTTCTTATTGTTGAATAGTAAGCGAGGTTACATATTATCTTCCACCATAGATTAGAATTAAAGTTAGCTTAGATAGAATTTGCTTTGAAAGTTGTTAATTGAATGAAAGATTGATCGTATCGACTCATTGGTGAAGTGTAGCTCATACTTTCTTCGGATGGATGATTTTCATCCGATGCGTAAAGTTAGCCTGAGCTCCTAAGTGTGGAAGCCTAACTTCAACCTTATCCAAGGTTTGAAAATTATTCTCACAAACCCCTTGAAGATTGCACCCACTTTGCGTATGTTGTCCTGCAGGAGGCGAAACAAAGTGTGGTTTATTTCGCTTCACCAAGTCCTTACTGTCTCTTGATTTCTTAGGCTTAGACTAGATTCTCTGAACCCTATTCTTTTTGCCATTTTTTTTGAGATCCACAATTGAAAGTCCTAATTGAGAACCTACAAAGATAAATTTCCTAAGTCCCTAGCTTGTGAAGTTCTTTCTACGTAAGTCCCCTTGTTTATTACCAGCATTATCACAACGACCATTGAGCTTATCCACACGTCGAGACCCGACTAAAGAAACCTTGGAATCGCCATATGATCTTCTTTGCAATCTTAGCATACGCGTGGTTTTTCAGAGGATAGAGTGTCTTTGGACTTTTTATTCTGATGTTTGGTGAATGATAAAACACTCATCAGCGGGGAAGTTGGGATGGTTGGATGGTTATGCAAGGATGACTGTCGCCATTCTAGGACAGTTGAGCCATTTCCCATCATTGCAAGGCCAAAGTGGAATAAAGGGCAACCAAAAGACAATATTGTAGTTCTTGTGGAGTGTACTAGTGTGGAGACAAGAGAGCACTATTGTTGTTGTGTACCCAAAGACCATTTATAATGCTAAATAGTGAGTTGTTACAGGCATACCCTCATTGGATTTTTTCTACCATTCTAGGTTTTCTTTGGATGAGTTGTTTTGTTATGTGACTGTGTGTGTACTTGTACCCTATTTTGTCGAGTGTTTTACCTACTACTCCACTCTTTACTCACATTAAATACTATTGCAGGTGTGAGAAACACCATTAGTGCCATTTGTTGAGAGTGTAGAATTAATGCTAACATAGAAATCCATTAACTTGTGGATTACTTATATGAAAGACATGTCATTTCAAGATTTGTGCCTTGTAAGAATAGACCATTCATGCGTTACTTGGATGGAATAAAACACCTTCGCAATAGTTGAGTTTTGCCCCATGAGCATACATGTTTAGATACATGATCTCTTCATAAGCAAAAGAACCTCTTCATATTGGCTAGAAAGGAATGCCCCATTTATTATTGAAACCATTGATAATGTTGGAGAAATTCACCTAAATACTCAATAATAATGTCTAGAAATTGGTTGAGAGAAGGGTTCTCAATGGCAATGTTGAGCTTTAAGTATTTCTTACTATTTGAAAAATATATTTGTTTTCTACAGTTTTTGTTGTAGGTAGTTGGAACCTTTGCAAGAACGTGCCATTCATATCTAGTTCAATGGTCTATTTAAATTTTAAATTATAGCAAAACCCAACCATAAATATGAGCTCATCAGTCTTAACCATAAAATAGCACTATGGCCATATCAAGTTCCATCATGGTGATTAATTTTCCGTTAGAGCTCTTATAACCTATACATCATTTTATATGATCTTAATTGTATTATACTCGTAAGACTTGAACAAAGCAAAGAAATCATACCATTTTGATGCCAAGTCATGTAGTTTGTTAAATGTGGTAATCTTTTTGTCTTCAAGGTCTATATTACTAGTCCATCCCTGTTACCTTGTTGGTTTGGGTACGGTTCTTTTCGTGTCTAGATACTGTTTCAGTTTAGGCAGTGGTGCAACTAGGTTTTGGGAGAACCCACAAAGAATTTTGACATTTCTTTAGAATTTCTTGCAAGCCAACAATAGTTTAGCCCATTTTTAAAAATAGTTTGTTGCTTTTCAAAACTATTTTTGGAATCCCCTTTTCACAAATGTGTGACTTCTATATCCCATTATTTGAGTTTTGCATTCACGTTGAGGAAAGGTGTTTGAATGGCATGCAAGAAGAATGGATTGAATAGCTTGGAAAAGGCATTTGCAGGGTGACAAAGTAGTAGAACCTCCAATATATGAAGACATCCTTGCTATTTTCATGGCATTGATTATCAGTCACAAGTGAACAAGGAATGATTTATCATTGACAAGCATGGGCATGGTAGAAGGCTCCAATAATGTTAAAATTTAAAACACTTTAAACACTCATTTGAAATGTCTCTATATTTAAAAATAATCAAATAGTGATGCTCTAGGCCCATATATGGATAGAGCGAAGGATGGATTGATTTATATGAATACATTTTATATTAATGTATTTCTATAGTTCTTAATATATAAAACTATAGTTCTTTATATATAAGACTATATTTAAAACACTTTAAACACTCATTTGAAATGTCTCTATATTTAAAAATAATCAAATAGTGATGCTCTAGGCCCATATATGGATAGAGCGAAGGATGGATTGATTTATATGAATACATTTTATATTAATGTATTTCTATAGTTCTTAATATATTTATATTTATTATTTAAAAATAAATAATAAATATAGATATATAAGTAAGAAATATAGAAATATATTAATACAAATATGAATATTACGAATATTAATATAAGGTATAATTATATTCATAATAATACTAACATATATTGTAGTTATATATTATATTAATGTATTATTATATTTCTTATATATTTGTATTTATATATTTATTATTTATTCAAGAAAAACTTTAGATATGATTTTTTATATTTTTTTGTATGGACGAACTCAACACCCCAAATATTTTTTGACCAAACTTGTGAACCTGAATCCGAACTAGTACTAGGGCCTGATAACTTAGTCAAGGATGATAAAGTAGATGGTTGGAAATAATTTAATAAAGGCAAGGGAAATCTATTTTAAATAACATGTTATACTATTAAATGATTTTCTCTTAAAATTCAAAGTCCACCCTTAAGGTCAATCATAGAGCTTTGACAGAAAGATTTTTCATTATGTTTGCTTCATGTATTTATTTAGCTATTTGACATACATACATCATGTATATTATCATCAGCAACATATAAATACTGTAATATCACTTGGAGATTTTAATATTACCCAAAACCATTTGAATTCTACATTGTAGAGTGGATATAGAAGTTACTATTTAGAAGTAAAATCTTCCAGTCATTTGAAGTATAGAATGGAACCATCTATAAGTTTACAAAATTGCAGTGGATGCCTTCAAGCTTGGTAATACGACTTACTGAAAATTTCATCAAAATTTTGATTTCATGAGATCATAAAGGTTGGCTAAAACCAGCTGAAAATAATATAAGTTGGATCATAAAGATTTGATGGGAAGATTTCTTTGTAGGTTTGCATCATGTGTTTATTCAGCCATAGGAAATAATTCCAAAGTACACATCATATCATATTGACCTCATAAGTACTCAAATATCACATTGGGAGAGTCTTGAGCTACTCAAAATCCATGGAATCCTACAAAAATGGAATCTTGGTGTAGAAATAGTAACGAACTGTTAGAAGTTTAATCAATTTGAGCCATTGTAATTATAGAACAAAGTCAACTTATTTTGTATCCATATATATCCATGGATATAGTAAAAGTTTGCTATATTTGTTTAATCAGCTACAGGGATTAAGAATTCATAATTATAAACACGCATACATCATATTATTTTGATTTCATATAAATACTCATATATCACATTGGATGAAGTTGAGTTACAACATCCATGGAATCCTACAAAAAACCATTCCAAGAGTAAGAACAAAATAAAGTCTACTCATGATGCATCACAATACATGCATGAATAGGTCAGATTGTGATGAGCCCTGCTGGCTCTCAGTTCAAAACCCTCTTTTCTTAAGTCTTTAAAAGTGTTTTTAGAGTTTTTTAGAGAAATCTTAGTAGACAGAAGAGAAGGGGCGCAGCATATTTTTGCTCATAAAAGACAAATTTAAACTTATTTCTTCAAAATGAAAGTACAGAATGTATTATTTAACACCAACAGATAGATTAAGAATGATAAACATACCAAAAGGGCTCCAGATTATTTAAATAAGAAACTGGCCAGATCTACAGCTGGAAAAGGTGAAAACAAGCCTAAATGCACGCCATGACTCCAGGAAAGGTTTCTCCTGATCAGAAACTGGTCACAAAGCTTTGAAAAGACAAGCCGCCAATGATAGATGTCAAAGCCCTCTCAAAAAGAAGGCGTTTTCATTAATTCCTTCACACGCCTTTCTCAAGGCACAAATCCCAAGACAGGCCGTACGGCCATGAAAGCAAGGAAAAGAATCTCTGAAGAAGAATCCCAGAAGCTGTAGAAGGACGCCACCAAGAAACCCTCAATTATTATACTGAAGAACAAACAACTGCATAAATAAATCCTCTGTCTGCAACTGTAGAACTTCTGTGTGAAGCCCTCAACTGTACTGATTCAGCTGATCTTTCACAGCCTCAAGAGTACTCAACACTGAAGAGTTTCCGTTCTCCAATGGACACAATGATCAAACCCTGGTCACAGGATATTGCTCAGAAGGAAAAATGCACAAGGCAAATTGAAATAGTCAAGAAGTGAGTTTCTATTGCCAGGAAATGCCTTTATACCAAATGGCACGCATTTCAAGAAAAGTACGGCCTTCTCATCATTAAAATATTTTAATATTTTAATTTAATCCCTTTTCAATAGTTTGAGCGCACTTTTCAATATTTCAAGTTATTAAAATATTATAATCCTCCTTTTGACATTTAAGTGATATAAAATATAATTAAAGTCAATGTGACTTTAATTAAAAAGGCGTTTAAGTTAATAAATTAACTTAATCACTTAAAATCCCGTAATATGCTCAAAACTCAGGATAATCTCGTGCCGTCAGAAGCTGTGAACTCCTGGGATGCAGACGCTCACTGTGATCCAAGCATTGTCCACTGAAAACACGAACAATCAAACTCTCCAGAATGCATCATTGACCCTCTATCCAAACTGGCTAGCCCACAAGGGTCCAATAAAGGGCTAACACACTGTCAACTATGATCATGCCGAAAACGGGGACATTACCTGATACATAGTGCTTCTTTGAGCTTTTGGAATGGTGGATGCAAGCAACAACAAAAATTCCTAAATTTGGAGATGGTGGACAACAAGTAAAATAAATTAAACAAATTAAAAGTAGTTGAAATTTTACTACAATGCACCATGTTTGCAATGACAATGCCCCTTATAGTTTTTGGGGTTTTAGCATCTTTTTCCCTAAAATTTACCCTTATTATTTTTATGCACCAAATGGAGCAGGTTGTCTAGTCCTCGGTGACATCTAAGATGTTGGGATGTTTCCATGTAATCCAAACCCTTGGATTGACACCATAGTTCAGTTCTCTATGGCTTACATATACTTAATGTTGGACTTATTGCGATTTAGATTCACACTTAATATTGAAGAATAGGTTGCACTCATTTGCAAGGAGGATGACCCACCTCTCTATTCTTATAGGGTATTGAAATTGATTAAAGAAATAAGAATATATTAATCCAGGAGGCATGAAACTCTCTTGTTGAAATCTTGCTAACTATCCTTCGGATGCAATTACCAAGAATAGAGGGTAAGAAGGATAACATTCCTTATACAAAAGAAATCAGCACCTTGATGTTGCTCTAGTAGGCTGACCTCTTATATGTCTGCCAACCTTTCCATTGGTCAAATATTTATAAATAATGGGAACTATCATTTTTTGTTTGGTCATCAAACCTTTTCAAGGTTCCTTTCCTATGCCTAAATAGTTTATAAAATGATGGGAACTGCAAATTCTTGTTTGGTCTTTCAAATCTTTTCAAGGTTCCTATTGTTTTGTAATCATAAATGTAAACCTTTCCTATGCCTTAATAACTTATAAATAATGCAAATTGGTCATATTTTGTATGGACTTCCAAAACTTATCAAGTTTCCTATTCTTATAATTTTATGTGGTTTATTCATATTTTGATCAAATAGACTAAAATAGAGAACCCTATACACTATTTGAGGCCAAGTCATATGTAATATGAAATTTGGTTAGCTTCTATCTTAAGGACTAATAAACAACATTGTCAACCTTCCCAATGCCCCAAAAGGTGTTTAAATAGTGTTCTATGGAGTCTCTAGATGGAGAGACAAGGGGACGATGGGGATGGGTCTCGAGGATGAGGGGACCAAGGGCCTAGATTTGGGCATGGGTAGGGGGATAACAATAGGACAATGGTGCAAATATAAATAGTACTTGAATAAATAGCTATCCAATGATATCAATAATGAAAATACTCAAACATATTGCATCGAATAATGAAAATACTGAATATCAATATAGTTATATTATATTCAAAATAATAATAACATTCGAAATCCAAATACAATTGGCAAATGGCCCAATGCCTCAAATCATCATTTATCAACCTATGTCGACTTCCTTGACTCTACCTCCCATCATGTTGTTGGACTCTCCTTGTGTTATGGTCACTCAATAGATAATGTATTGCTCTTTCAGTTATAGACAATCAATTGTAAAATTCTGTTTGTTCTTTGTGGCTCTCATATTTTGCATAAATGGAATTTTACCCATTTAAATTCCATCCGTTCCTATGATGTTTTAATTGTGGAGTTTCATCTTTGCTTGTTTTGCATCAAAATCATGCAACATCAATACATCTGTAACAGGAGAGGACACATAAATGGAAGCTTCTAGATTAAGGACTGATAAACAGCAATGCCAATCTTCCAATGGCCCCATATGTATTTAGATTATAGTCATTGTCAATAGTTGATGTTAGATTTTACAAGATTTATTTAAATTTCATCCAGTTGTTTTCTTTTTTAGTATTTTACATGTTCGTTATTTGTTTTGTTTATTTATGTTCACAAGTTTATATAACAAATCCTAAATATATGTCTATTGTAAAGCAATTTCTTCTTTGTGGCTCTCATTTTTTGCATACGAAATTTTCCAATTCAAATTTCTTATATTTCTAGGATGGTCTAATTGTGAAGTTCCATCTCTGCTTTGCTTTGCATTTAATTCAGTCCATGACCATCATGCAACATCAATACATCTGTTACTAATGAAGGGGTAACATAAAGAAATACTCTGATTATGATATGATTTGATGCGATGTTCTTTTATTTGGTTATTTTGCTCTTACTTTTACACCAAGTTCAGGAAGCACCAGTTGCTCTCCACAGAACCAAGTCAAACAAGTGATATTGCACCCACTAAAGAATGCCATGGTGTTTGAGTTTCAGACATTTCTATATGGGCCGATTATGAACTCAAGCAAATTTCAAGATAATATATGTAATCCAGATTAGAGCTTTAATTTCAGGTCATTTACAAAATTATTTGTCACAAGAAGAAAAGGAATGTAACTATGAACCAGAACCCACACAGATCCTTTATCCCAAATCCATTAGCCAGGGACTCTCATTGTTTTCGGTTAACTTTCTGGAAATTTAAAAAAATATTTATTACAGGATCTTAAGTGCTCAATTAGAACAAGTGTTTATTCCTCCATACCCAGGCATGCAACTTAGGGCAAACATTTTCATATAATAACCCATGCCACTTTATTTCTCCAAGAAATAGCTAAAATTGGTAGCAAACTCCCCTGCAATAATGTGCGTCTATTATCTATGGTAAATCATCACCAGAAAATGCACAATTTCCAGCTGCCAGGGTGTTAGTTATTTTCTTTACTTGCAAATTTTCTCATTTATCAAAGTTAAAAACCACTACTTTCCAAATGTATAATGAAGTATACACAAATTTCTCCTGTAATAGCTCAACTAGCTAATTACAGAAAAGGCATTTTAAGATGCCTGCTTTAGTAAAGAAATTTCAAGTCCTCTCCTTTTACTTACTCCACCAAAGCAAATATGCCATGTGATGCACATATATTATTTACCATATGTAACAATTTGAATTATATGAATACCCTCTCTGCCAACTTCATATGTATAATTCTTCTCTGTGATGGGTCCTTTAATTATAAATGATTATCATACAATAAAGCTAATTTGACTTTTTGGTTGCAGAAACGAATGCTGGCTGACAGTGAAGATCAATTGGAACATCTTCTTGCAATGGCTTTTGAGAATTACAAGTCACTAGAAGAATCATCACCATCAGGTTTAGCTGACATGTTTGGGCCAGCTACTGGTATTGCTGCACCTGCATTAGCACCTGCAGTCCAAGTATACACCCTTCTTCATGACATACTTTCCCCTGATGCACAAGCAACTTTGAGAAACTATATACAGGTGCTGTATAATTATTCATGTCTATGCATGCTTAGAAATGACAAATATAATAGGAGAGAATTATTTAAAAAATAATTTTTTTATAATATCGTCCTATATTTTATGCATTTCCTCATTGGCTTGGGCCTTAGTTTTACTACAATGACTATTTACAGAAAGGGTCAGGGATGAATCAATTTTTTTGAATGATTAAGTTTGTGATATTCTTTAAGGAACACTATTCCAAATGTTGTCCAAGTTTGTCTTATTCTATTACAAGGAAATTCAAAATGAAACTGTTAAGCAGGATTCACCCTTCTCTTATCTCTGAGACATTTAATACACACATCTTGTTTGTTTACCTTTGCGAGCCTGCTTTTGGCTTAAGCAATAGTTATTTTAGATTCCATCAATGGTAAACCTAGAATGGTATCAAATTCAATCATAAAACCCTAATTATACCTAAGAATTTCAAAATACATGTTTGAATTTTTCTCCTTTTTCCTAATTTTGCAGGCTGGCTTAAGTAACCTTGAATTCTTTATTACAAAAATCATTGCACTCTCTTCCTTTTTCTTCATATAGTAGCTATGGAATGATTTTGACAGAAATTTTAGATGGTGGCTTTTCTTCAAGGTCCTTTTAATTCCCTTATTCAGAAGGAACAATGTTGCCACTTAGGGGACACATTTTTTGAGCCTTTGGCATGATTTTTCAAATTTTGTTCTACAACTGTCCAATATGGTCAATACCTGTTAAGAAATAATGTGTTCTTGTGATGTTCTAAAGGCAAGATGTGACTCTCCTTTACAAAAGATTTTAATGATTTTCATCAATTTCATCACTGGAAGTCTCAAAATCCAAGTTCTCTCCTTTACTGTCATTTTTTAGTAAGTTCGAAAGTAGGATAATTCCATTCTACTGCAAGATTGTAAAGCTCAGTTTACTTCAGAGCTTATTTTTACAATAGTTTTGTGCATTGATGTTTAAAATTGCCTTCCATGAGACTGCCAAAAATTTGCAATTCTTATATATGGTATGAAACTATTACAACTTACTAATGTACAAAATTGACTTTTGGCTTCAGAGAAAATAACACTAAACCACTCAGAGAATTTAGTTGGCTAACACAAGAGAAACTGATTATTGAAGGAGTAAGAAAACATTGGAAAGGGAAAAAGGAAAAAATTAGAAATGGTATTTTGGAAATAGGAAGGTTGGGGGTCAACTGTATGTTTGGAACACAATTAGATATCTAGATAAAACAGATAATTATTGAAGAGACAGCAAAAACTGATCAACAAGGGAAGCTACTGAAAAATGACAAATGAAGGAGAAAGATCAAGAAAAATAAAAACGGTAAATAAAGTATTATGTTTTACCAAGTATTAGAAGTAGGAACTAAGAAAGGGTTAGAGCTTAGCAAGGTACAGGTAGGCTGAGGGTCAAATTTCTGGTCAAAATGTGGGTGGACAACTAGAGGCATGTTGTCTAATGCAAAGGCTTACAAATGAAGGAGAAAGATTTAAAAAGAAACAGTAAAGAAGGTATTATGTTGCACCACAATAACCAAGAAGAGAAAATATGAAACAATAAGGAATGGGTTTTTGAATATTAATGGCTAGGGTACCATTTCTGGTGGAAAATTGCTTGCGTAAAAAACACTAAAATAAGTTGGAATAAGAAAGAAACTTCTGACAAAACCCTGTGAGACTGGAGACGTCGTAAAAAATGCTGGAATCCCATAGAGACATTAATAAACCTCTTGAATCAGGGGAAAATGTTGGAATAACAGCTGGGGGTTTTCAGTGTTTTTCAAGTTATGTGGGAAACTGAGTGCTGTTTGGATTTCCCATGAAAATACTTTGATGGTGGTTCCTAATCTAGACACTTTCTGGTAAAGATAACTGGTTCCAAGTGAACATAAATAGCTTTTGGGATTTATATGGAAAACACCATTGATAATATGGATCCAAAGAGGGCTTATATAGAATCCTTTTTCCAGAAGAACTATTTGCCCACAATCAGACAGATAATTATTGAATTCAGGCTATAGCATTGAAGATGAGGTACTTTCAATAGAATCTGTCTGACCATGATAGGCAAAAAAATATAGAGGGCCTGAAGACACTGAAGAGAGGCTAATCAATTATAGGTACCTTGAGGCTAAGCAATTATCAATTATAGGTACCTTGAAGATAATCACATCCTCATAGAAATGCCAAAAATGCTATAACTAATAACCCCAGTATTAAGTCCAAGTCTTGAACATGAACCTAACATTTTATGTATAAAGGAAATTTTTGTAAAAGCCATGTGAGACTGTATACTTTGGAATCCATAAGGGACTTTAATAAACCTCTTGAATCAATGGAAAATGTTGGAATAGGCCATGGTTTGATAACATTTTTCAAGCTAGTTGGGAACCCCAATGGTGTTCAGTTTCCCAAGAAAATGCTTCTGATGGGGTTTCCTAATTCAGATGGTTTCTGTGAAAGAAAATTGATTCCAAGCAAACAGGAATAACTTCTGGGATTATATGGATCCAGTTGAACTTCCAGAACTATTCTTTTTTAAGGGATGACATATTTATTGAATTCAGGCTTTGTCATTGATGACGAGATACTTCCAACAGAAGTTGTCTGACAGTTACATGCATAAAAACTAGGAAGGAAAGTGTGAACACACCCAAGAGAGGGCTTCTCATCATTTCCTGGCACCCTGGTACTCATGACAGTCTCCATAGAAATGACAAAAATGCTGCAATTAATTGCTCCTTAGCATATTTCCAAGTCTTTAACTTGACTCTAGATTTCATGTACATAAACTGTCTTTGGTTTCATAAGATTGACATATATGGATGTTGGCATGGTCTCTGGTTGGATATAGCATGATAATTATAGCAAACAGGAATAGCTTCTGGGATTCATAAGGAAACATTATTGAATATTATGGATCTAGAGAGGGGTTATGTAGAATCCTTAACCAGTCTAATAGGAACTTCCAGAATTGTTCATCCTCAAAGAGAAATATTTATTGAATAACATGCAACTTGAAAAACGAGGAAGGAAGGTGTGAACAAGAGGCTTCATGCTCAAGGAATCATCATTTGCTCCATAGAAATGAAAAAAATGCTGCAATTATTTATTCCTCAGAATTAAGGGTCATCTTTAACTTGACCCTAATTTTGAATATACATAAACTTAATTGGTCTTTGGCTTCATAAGATCAAGATAGATATGGATGTTGGGATGGTCTCTGGTTGGATAGATGAAGCTAATATTTGAGAGATATGGGTATATAATAATAATATATAGCTTCAGGGTTTGAAAAATATAAATTACTTGATTGTATAAATGAAAGGGTACATGATTCCTTCAAATTGCATGATTATTCTGAATATTATTGAGCAAATTTCTTTTTGACCATGGATATTCAAGACCGGCAGTCTGAGGATGAGTTGGGCTTCAATCTTTGCAATTTTTCTAGCAATACACAAATTTTAACAATGGTCAGACTTGAATTGACTCTTCTGAATAATATCGATGAGAACTTTGTTGTGAAGTGTGATCTTTTTACAGCAACATATTCAATAGAAGCACCAATGTCCAGTTATGCTCTATGCACAAGATGTTGTAGCCTGTAGGTGCTCTACTTCACTTTTCTTTTTATGCTGAGACATTTTGCATTGTATAATGCAGTGAATTTTGTTATCTACTACTTTTTTATGCTTGTGACCCTGTTTCTTATTTGCTTTAAAGAGATTCTGGGAACATTCTTTTAAATAAGCTTAAAAAGTTGTTCTTGTGGTTTATATATACAGATGGCTGCAAGGAAGAGATGCAAGAGGCATATGGCAGAAACTGATGAATTTATAATGAGCAACAACGATGGATTTTTGATGGATTCCTTAACTACATCTACAGCTTACCTGAAAATGAAGGCACTCTGCACGCACATTAGAGATGAAGTGCACACTGATATTGCAATCCACAATAAACACATTCTTCCAAGGTATTCATCCGGTTTAAAACAACTACAAGTGTACCTTCTAATTTATGTACTGCTTGTGTGTGGAAGAGTATGCTCCTTTAGTTGTACAATAGTGATTGCAGCACTTGAAACAAAAACGTGCTAACAAAAATCTGTGCTGTTTCTAAGTTTCTGCTTGTAATATTAAGATGAGAGGTTTTGTCTAGGTGTTCATAACATTTTTTAGCCTTAATGTTTCTGAGGTCCTGCATGACATAAATGTGCCTTTTTGTGATTTTTTTTCAGTTGTATTGATCTCCCAAACATAACTGCTGGTGTATACAATGTGGAGCTGTGCAATAGACTACGGGCATTTCTTGTTGCTTGCCCTCCTTCTAGCCCTTCAACACCTGTCATAGAGCTGCTGATTGCAACCGCTGATTTCCAAAGAGATCTGGCATCATGGAATATTTGGTACATTCACTTCAAAGAGAAAAGTATTCTACATTGTTGAATGATAAGTGTTTTGCTTTCCTAAAATTAATGATCTAATACTGAGTTCTTATTGCAGTCCAATGAAGGGAGGTGTAGATTCAAAAGAATTGTTTCACCTGTATATTGTTCTTTGGATACAGGACAAGCGGCTTTATCTGCTTGATTTCTGCAAGCTTGAAAAAGTGAGTTGCTAATTGATTCTTGATAATGTGATTGTTTGGATTTCACTTTGAATACAAAGGTGCATTTATTGACTTTAGGAAGCTCCTCTTGGAAGGCAGAAGATCTCAATGTGTAGTGCTTTCTTGTGACTTTATTTGTGTTAGTTTCAGAAATATTCATATTAGATTCATTAATTGTTTACTTTTTAATGTGATTTGTTGGATTCTGGATTACGGTTCCAGTCTGAATAAAATGCTCCTTGGAGTTGACGAAGAAATTTCAATGGCATTAGTATATGCTTGTTAATGCTAACTTTGATTGTAAATCACTTCATTCTAGGTTCGTTTGATAGAAACAACAACACAGCACTCGACATCACCATTTGTTGAGGAAATGTATGAGCGCATCAAAGATACTTTGAATGAGTATGAAGCAATTATAAACCGCTGGCCTGAATACTCCATTGATTTGGAAAATGTATGTGGTAGAAAATTTTGTGTTCGATGTTTAATATTTCAATGTGTAGCAGAGCACAATGTATTTTTTGTTTCTTTGTAGATCTGGTCATCACTTTTTATTTTAACTTTTGAATTCACCAATTTGAAAGTGAATTAATTCAAGATGCTTGTTGATTTTAAGGCCATAACAACTGTAGAGAGGGCAGTGATGAGAGCATTGGAGAAACAGTATACTGAGGTCCTGACTCCATTGAAAGATGGCATAATACCAAAGAAATTTGGTCTACAGTACATGCAAAAGTTAACAAGACGTAATTCAGTATGCCTCTACAGTGTTCCCAATCATGTAAGTTCTTTTCTCATTTATATTTTTTCTGTTTTGTGCATTGATCATGTTTGTGCTTGTCAGTGTCACTGAGTTCTGTAAAGCATTTTTAGGTTTGCATAGCTTAATATTTGTTCTTTGATGTGCAGTTGGGTTTATTCTTAAACACCATTAAGAGAATCCTTGATGCATTGCATCCTAAAATCGAGACTCAACTCAGGTCCTGGGCATCATGCGTGCTTACGCCTGTTGCTGGAGATAAGAAGCTGGTGTTTGGAGAGCAACTGAATGGCATCACTGTGATGTTGAGAACCAAATACAAAACATTCTTGCAAGCAATTGTGGAGAGACTTGCAGATAATGTATGTGCCAACTGCTGCCATGATCTATGCTATATGTTACTCTTAATCTTGGTGCTCTTGATATATTTAATTAACTACAATTCTATCATGCCAAAAGAACTTTGAAAAATCAGGGCGTTTGTTTCATTTATGTTTGATCCGGCCTATATTGAGTATGCTTTAATGAGTTTTTCTTTTGATGTGGAGAAACTGTATTGCTGCAATATTGCCTTAAATGGTTGTCTGTCTGCAGAGAAGATATTTTCCTAACCTTGGCTTGTTCTTTCTTGGGATGGATCATTACAGTGAGTCATATTGACATTGAAGTCGATCTGGCTAAGCTGTGTTCATCTTTATCTGATTGCAATTTGATTTTAATGAATGCCACTGCTAATGGTTTGTGTTCATCTTCATTTGGCTGCTATTTGTTAATTTGGGTAATTGTTTTGTGTGATTCCCACCTTGTTGTTTATTATGGTGAATCATCGCAATGGTGTTTGTGTATTTCCCACAATGGCTGATATTGAATTTCATCTAGTTCCCATCTTCATTTGGCTGCTAGGTGTTAATTTGGCTAATTATTTTCATGCAATTCCCACCTTGTTGTTTATTAGGTTGAATCATTGCAATGGTGCTTGTGTATTTCCCATAATGGCTGATATTGATTTTCATCCAGTTCCCACTTTATTCTTAATTAGGCTAAAACATCATGATGGCTCACTCATATCGCATTTCAATGATAATGGCCTGTGCTGATGGTTTATGTTCATCTTGATTTGGCTGACATGTGATGATCTTTCTCTATGTGTTGATTTGGCTGACATATGATGACTCTCTGTGTGTTGATTTTGGTTGATTGTTTTTGTGTATGCAATTATTTAGTGATTTGTGTTAATCTTGATTTGGCTGACATGCAATGATCTTTCTCTCTGTGTTGATTTGGTTGATTGTTTCTGTGTGATGCCACTGTGCTAGTGGTTTGTGTTCATCTTGATTTGGCTGAGATGTGCGGATCTTTCTACATGTTTTGGTTTGGCTGATTGTTTCTATGTGATTCCTACGGTATTCTATATTAGGCTGAAGATTCACAATGACCCGTTGTGTCTGGTTATTCCCACCTTTTTCTTTATTGGGTTGAATCATCACGATGCCTCAAATTGATATATTTCTGATTGCATTTTTAATGAGTTGTACTATTTGTTCACACCCATCTTAATTTTGGTTAAGATTTTTGGTCTTTCTATGGTTGATGACTTGACAGATTGTTTATGAAATTCCCCCCCTTAATCTCTATTAGGTTGAAGTATCACAATATTCTCTTCTGATTATGTTATAACAATTACAGCTGTGTCAGTGGTTTATGTTTATATTGATTTAGCTGAAATGTGTTTAATCTTTCTACATTGCTTGGGCCGATATTAAGAATTTAACGAAATTGCTACTTTTACAAAATACAGACGCATGTACAACGCACAACAAAACTCAAGAGAATTCTTCAAGACACAAAAGAGGCAGGTGGAGAAAACGAGATTCGAGAAAGAATGCAGCTTCTCAATTCTCAGCTCATTGACACTATTTGCCAGCTTCATTATATATTTGACAGCCGGATTTTTGTAGCTATTTGCCGTGGCTTTTGGGATCGCATGGGACAGGTCACTCTCTAATTCCTGCACTATTTATGATCAATTCATACCCATTTGTAACTAAACTAACTTCATATTTTATGTAGCAGGATGTGCTCTATTTTTTGGAAAACAGGAAAGAGAATAGATCTTGGTATAAAGGTTCTTGCTTTGCCTTGGCGGTAAGAATTTTATTGATTTAGTTGCTTGTGTGCTTTATTGCTATTTAATTGGAAGAGAAGGATTTATTTGCATGCATGCATGTGTTAGAAAATATTTTTTTGGGGCCCTGTTATTCAATAACATGTAGACGGAATTGACAATGTAGCGAAATCTGTGGTGTCATTTTTTTCAGATTCTAGATGATACCTTTGCATCTCAGATGCAGAGATTGCAAGGAAATGCTTTGCAAGAGAAGGATCTGGATCCACCACGCTCTATAATGGAGGCACGCTCTATGCTATGTAGGGAGACACCCCATGGAGCAGATTCATCAAATTATTATTACCTCTAGGAATTCATAAAATTTGGATGATTCATATATATCTTAACATGTTCTACTGCTGCGTACGTGCCTGCATTCATTCATTTTCCTCGAGAAAATAAAAGGAATTCTTTCAGCCGTTTAGGAGGATTATCAAAGAGAACTCAGAAGCTTGTTATGTATATTAGAGTCTAATAATTCTTTCATTCCAGGAAGGTGTCTGGTTCAATGAATTAAAGATCAGCCATATTTGTTGTTTCAAGATCAGCCATTGATCTGTATTTTGTTCTGCACTGCCAATGCCTTGAATTAAGGAGCTGGTAGCATGGTTTCTCAATCATGTATTCTTTTGTCTATTCAAGTATTTTCAAGGAAATAAGAGGAGGAATTTTTTAGCTGTTCAGAAGCTTATAAAGTGTATTGTAAAGAGCTATCTTTTCAAATAAAAAACAGAGAACTCAGAAGCATGTGTTCTGATGCCAATTCTCCATTAATTGGCCCTGGATTGGCTCTCCTTTTCATTACACCACCTCTCTATTGTGTAGAATACAATAGAAAAGGAATTATAAACTATTAAACCTTATAATTAATATTTTAAGTAATTATAAAATGTTAATTAATTAATTAGACAATAATTAAATATTAAATAATGATAAAAACTAAATAAATAATAATTTTTAAAAAAAAATTAGAATAATAATTAAATCTTAAATTCAAAAATAAAATAAAATAAAAGATAAAACAAAATTTACATTATTGTATGCATTATTTTAAAGTGAATTAAATATAGTATTAATTGTTTTCTTATCTTACATTTGCACAATATATTTTGGGATTTGCTTATCTTGGATGAGAATTGCACTGATATAACCCTTATGGCAACCCCAAACATGCTTATATTAAACCAAAAAACTATGACAGTTTGTTCACATCCACACAGAAAGATTATGCTTCATTCTCCCCACCCTAGTACATGAACTCATGGAGCTAGTCGAGATCATAAACAGGGTCCAGGTTGGAAATTCTTTTTAGAAACTCAAAGCCTCTCCATGCCTTGGCTCTGTGTTGCATGAGGATTGTGGTTCAAAAATTTGCAAGAAATGGTTATCATTCTACTACCGCCTCCACCACCCGCAAAATATCTGGGATGCCTACTCCGTAGCGAGCCCAAGGCACAGACTACCTCGTCCAAGCCACCCAAATATTTCTTGAACAACTCCTATGTGAGCTTCCACGCCATTTATTTATCCTCCCCTGAGTTTAGCAAAGAAGCCACATAATGGGATACAATGTTCGTGTTCCCCTGATGCCTGCAAGCATCAGTTACAAAGTCTTCCCCCAATACCCATTTCATGGCTTTTAGAATATGGTCGATTCACTCTTTGAGGACCAACTTCAACCGTAGGTTCATGATGCTGCCAAGGAAAGCAACATGATCCTTAAAGCCTTCTAGCAATCTATAATAGTTACACAAAATATTATTCAATCTCTAATTGATCATTTTCCCTCTACGCAAAAGTCACCCTCCACCTCTGTCTTTTTTATCCCCATGCTTAGGCCTTCGTTCAAGCCATGTCAGAGGGCACATAGTTCAACTTCGTTCTCTTAGCACCACCTTGAAAACACTCACCACCCTGAAAACGCATCCAACATCGGAAATACTTGGGTTGCCCCTTGAGGCATCATCAAAATTTAATTTAACCCATCTCACTCTTGGTGGTGTTCAAATTGTATTTTTCTTTGGATACATTCGATCCCACAAACCCATGAGCGTGGGAACCACCATTCTAGTGATGAGCAATAGAATTGCCTAGTTTTTTGTTGCAATTTCATACTTCTATCTTTATTTTCTGCTAAATTTTGAGACATTACTAGACCTTTCATATAACTTTAAGTAGTTTAAAACATTTGGAATCGAACATGTTATATTAATATGTGTATGTATGAGTTATGAATGTTCATGAAGTTTAGTAGGATTTTATGTTTAAATTATAGTCGTTAACAATAAAAATGTCTTGAAAAATAAAGACTAACATTTGCAACAAGATAATTGTTAACCCACAGTAACAAGCTTCTCAACCCATAGCATAAGGATTCAGTTTAATGCAAAAGAGTCAATCTACTACAGTGCGACCACTTTCATAAGAAGTTGGAGGTGGTCACTTAAGGAGCAGGTCTTGGATCACCGAGCATTACTTTTACCTTTTAATAAGACAAGTAGGAGAACTCTGGTCCCAATAGAACTATGAATTATAACAAAAACTGCTCTATTTGGGCACATTTTCTAATATAACAACTAAACTTATTGAGTACAAAGTCCTTGTTTGGTTTTTATATTCCTGTTCTGCTAGTTATTACTTTTTATTTTGAACTCAGTCCTCTTCCTATTTTTGAGGAAGAGTTGACATCTATTTTCAATTTGTTTTTAGTTCATAGATAATTGGACTCCCTCGAGGACCCTATATAGTTGTATCCTGTCAAGGAGGAGATCTAGATTGTATGTGTGATATATTGAATAAGATTTCATGTTAGATTATGTTCAACAATTCTATATATGTTTAGAATGTAATAAAGAGGAAGTATTTTGATAACATGTTTTTTCTAAGTGAGTGATTAACAAGATCTTGTGGACGTAACAACTCAAGCAAGGGCCACTTGAGCTACTGCTAAACCACTTTAATTTAGGATAATAGATTAGATTATGCATTGTAAGTTTAATTGATAGTTTTCAATTCATGTGATTATGAATGATGCATTATAGTTTTTGAATTAGAATATGTAGATTGATATTTTGTTTAGTACTCCAGAGTTTAATGAAGTTAAGACATACTGCAGTATAATGGTTAATTGATTAAAGTCATAAGCATTAAGTACCTATAGCAAAAGGTAGTTGTTTGTGTTTCTTTACTTTGTTTTGAGAAATAGAAGTTCATTCCAATCAAAAGCTTTTACTGTATTTATATGTGTTTCATTCACCTATATTCAACCGATGTAGGATGTTTAGAATCCATGAATGCAAATATTTTTCCAACACTATTTGAAGTTTATGACTCCCTGGTTGATGGTTTAATGGAAGCCCTCTCTTGAGTGATGAACTACTTAGTCTAGGAATCCTCAAGTTCACTAAGCCGTGTGCATAATCATTGGCACCAGTTAATTAGGCATTAGAGGAAGCTCGACATTTTTTTTGCCGTCGTTGAGGATGGTGCTAAGTTCAAGACTTTTTTGTGTGTTTTAAATTTTTTCCAAGCTTTCATAGAATAGCAAGATTTGTTTTAGTAGTAGGACCAATAGGTATTAAGAATCAACAAAAAAACCATTTACTAACAATGTGCATGAACTGTTGATTAAAAGAGCTAGACCTATTGTATGCGAAGGCAAAGGGATGCTCTAGGAAGGTTTTTCCCCTAAGTACACGAAGAATTCAAAGGTTTTGGTGCAAACACAACATTTTGAGGAAATTGACAAAGGAGATTTATCCCTTACACCAATAGCTACCCCAAACACAAAGGAGGCTTTCATAATACAATTTGACATCATGTCTGAAGAAGATGTGGACAACCCAGGAGAGCATGTGACATTTGAATTCTCGATAACCAACCAAGAAAGGGCTGCTACTCTTAAAATTACACCTCCTTTAGCATTACCCATTTTCTATGGATTGGTTACAGAGGATCCAAACACATTTCTTTTTGAGTTTGATGTGTTGTGTCGGAGCTATGACTATACCACAAATGCTCACTGTCAAATTATTTCCAGCCACACTAAAGGATGTTGCTCTGTGCTAGTTTATGGGGTCGGGGAGGAAT
>VDFB02123178.1:0-30178 GCA_007258455.2 Sequoia sempervirens
TGCTTCCCATCCTTGAGAAAACTGACTCTCTTTTGTTTTCCATACACACAACTTTCACAGAAATCCATATTAACACATTTTAGACCTGGTAAAACATTATTTGAATGAAGTACTTTCATACCTTTCGCACTCATATGCCCAAGTCTATTATGCCAAAATGTTGATTCAGAATCCACAGCAACTGTATGATCTTCTACTTGCTTAACTACAGCAACTGTTCCTGAACATTGATCTTTTTCTGTAACAATTAAAGTAGAAGGAACAGTATGACCTGTACAAAGATATAAGGTGCCTACTTTCACACCTTTTGCTCACTACTAAGGCACCCTTTGTACATTCGGTTTTTATCACTAAAAGTAACAACACAACCTTCATCATCTAGTTGCCCTGCTGAAATTAAATTTCTGCTTAACTTTGGAACATGCCTTACCTCACGTAGTAGCCAATGATTCTCATTCTGCAACTTAATCTTGATTCTCCCCTTTCCAACAATCTGACAGGGTTCATTATCTCCTAAATAAACTAGCCCAAAATCCCCTTGGACATAATCAAGAAAATAACTTCTATGGGGGGTAGCATGAAATGAACCCCTGAATCTAACACCCAAGAATCATCAGCATTATCAAGGGAAAGAATAAAAGCATCCTCATCAGATTTATTACTTACCACATTTTCCTCTTTACTTCCTTCCTTTCTATCTCCTTCTTTATTTTTCTGAGACCAACAATCTTTCTTCAGATGACCCAGCTTACCACAGTACCAGCAATCCCTCTTGTCTCTAGATTGAGACCTTTTGTCCTTTGATTTTCCTCGTGACTTCCCATGATTTCCATAATTGTTTCCTCTCTCCTTTGTTCTGCCCCTGCTTTCTGCATTCAAAACACTGCCTGATGTGGATGTTCCACCAGAGCTTTTCCTACGGATTTCCTAGCTCAAAATAACACCAACAACATCATCAAACCCGTGTTAGGACCCGAGCGAGGGTGCTAATGGCCCATTGCAAGCTATTCAGGCTTCGAGGCCGAGAACGAGAATCAAAAGAAACCCTAACTTCTTCATCAAATTTTACATTTACAAAAGTTAATTAATTGGTAATTGTATTAAACTCATTTAAATGATCAATAACTGGCCCACCTTCTACCATTTTCATATTAAATAAACGCTTCATAAGAAATACCTTATTAGAAGAGAAAGACTTTTCATATAGCTTTTCCAAGGTTTCCATCAACTCTTGAGTTGTCTTTGCTTTTGTAATATTGAACACCACTATTTGTGCTAGGCATAAACGAATACTGCCAAGAGCCTTTCTATCCAAGATCTCCCAGTCCTCATCTGACATTGCTGCAGGTTTCTTGGCTTTCCCTTCCAATGGCCGCCATAAATCCTTCTGATAGAGATAGTCCTCCATCTGCATCTTCCATAACTCATAGTTCTGCCCATTAAACTTCTCAACCTTTCTACCTCGCCTGCCATTGCTCCCACTCAATCAACAAGTGAGACTCCCACTCAACCGCGGAGATCTTTTCCTACGATGATAATCAAACACAACTCAGCTCGATACCACTTGTTAGGGTTAGAGATGGCAGATCTAACAATTAAATGCAGATTTAATAAACAAAAACAGAGAAACTAAAACATTCACAGAATAAATTATAACACAGAGATTTAACGTGGTTCACCCAATTCTGGGCTACATCCACCAAACCGCAGCCATCCAACACTTTTATTATCCAATGTAAAACCTATTACAATCTTGCGAATAATCACGTTTTTCATCATACTGAAATACCCATCCGAACCCCCTTTTTACCAAGCTTACAGTATACAGTATACCATGGGCTATACAGTATAGCATGATCAGTCGCCACATACCAACAAACCCTATTAGGGGAAAAACCATGGTAGATGCCCAATCCACAATATGATCTGAGTATACTAAAAAAAAGGATTATGTGGGAATGCACTTGCATTTAGGCACACTACCTAGAGCTCACTATTCAAAATAGAAAGGAACACTGCCTTAAAAATATTTGGATTAGATCCAAGAGAATGAACTAAAAGAGTAGCATCTACAAATGCTTGATTACAATTCTAGTTAGGATCAGTAGTCGATCTTCTATCCTTCTAACTGATTCTACATTTCTGCTCTGCTCTACTCTAACTCGCATCACAAAATCTTTAATGCACAAGTAAAATTGTGCATAATCACTCAATCACCCTTTTGATATTTTCAACACACATCAACACACCTTATTCATGCACAAAATGATATAATTGATCATTCATATATATTCGCGACTAAGAATTTAATCGCAACAAGTTAGATTTAATAAAACTTAAAAATATTTACAACTGTCAGCTCAAATCATGAATAATATTCAATTTACAACCACAATGATCATTCAAAACTTATCTTGGACCCAAATCAAGATGCTCAAACACAAAAACATTTGAGTAAACACTCCTTGAATATCCGTGACACATTATATCAACTAGGTCGGCCACCAAACACTGATGAACATAAAGATATCCAACTGGACCTCCAGACTTGTACACAACTTGATACGAGGCACTGAGATTTTTTGGATAACACAAGAGATACATTGATCAACCTCCCATGAGATCCTCAACCCAAAATAACAACAAAAAATCTGCATGTGAATCAATGAACAAAAAATTGTCGGATGCACTGTTCTTCCTTGACTGTCTTCAATTTGTCTGCCGGTATGAGCAAATAATGACGTGTAGATCCAATCATCGACTAGTGTTTCCATCAATGAAAACACCAAAAAACATTTGTAGTGTCTCTTGTCAACAATAGAAAGTTTATTAATAATTTTAGTAGTATTTTTGTACCTCTAACTGAAGTGATGAGAGGGGATAGAAAAGAGTTTAAGTGGACTATAAGAGCAGCAAAAAAATTTGATATGTTGAAGAAGAAAGTTACAGAGAAACCTGTTTTGGCACTCCTATATTTCAATAAGGTCTTTCAGGTAGATTGTGATGCTAGTGGAACTACTATAGGAGTTGTTTTGAGTCAAGAAGGTAAGCATGCTGCCTATTTTAGTGAGAAGTTAAATTATGCTAAGAAGAAATATTTTGTCTATGATCAAGATTTTTATGCTATATTTTAGGCTTTGAAGAAATGGAGACACTATTTTTTTCCAAAAGAATTTATTTTATATATTGATCACCAGGATTTGTTGTATCTCAATAGTCAAGGAAAGTTGAATCAAAAGCACTTAAAATGGGTTGAATTTCTGTAGAGTTATACCTTTGTTTTGAAGCATAAGAGTAGAAGGTCAAACAGAGTTGTAGATTCCTTCAGTAGAAGGAAAAATTTGTTGATAGAAATGAATATAGAGGTTGGTGGGTTCAATGAACTCAAGAGTTTGTATTTTGAAGATCCAGACTTTGTAGAAGCTTGGAAGGCTTGTTTGGAACTTTTTGCATTAGATAGGATGAGATGGTTGGATTTATTAATCCAAGATGGGATGTTGTTTAGAGGAAGCCAATTATGTATTCCAATGAGTTCTATGAGAGAGAATCTAATCAAGGAGAAGCATAGTGGAGCATTGGATGGAAACTTTGATCGAGATAAGACCATTGCTCTTGTTAGTGAGAATCATTATTGGCCACAGTTACAACAAGATGTGAAGAAGTTTGTACAAAGTTGTAAAGTATGTTAGATGGTGAAAGGAACATGTCATAATATTGGATTGTATCAGCCATTACCTATACCTGAGAGGACATGGGAGGATATTAGCAAGGATTTTGTTCTTGGCTTGCCAAGGAAAAAAAGAGGGCATGATTCCATATTTGTGGTGGTGGATAGATTTTCAAAGATGGCACATCTCATTTTGTGTCATAAGACTAGTGATGTTCATGTTGCATAGTTGTTTTTCAGAGAGGCGGTGAGACTACATGGTCTACCAAAGAGTATAGTTTTAGACAGAGATACAAAATTTGTTGGTTATTTTTAGAGGACATTATGGAAGAAGTTGAAGATATATTTGAAGTTCAATTCAACACACCATCCATAGATTGATTGAAAAATGAAGGTGGTGAATAGGAGTTTGGGTAACCTGCTAAGATGCTTAGACGTAGAAGATAAGCCCAAGGGATTGGATTTGATTATACCACAAGAGGAATTTTCTTACAACAATTCTATCAATAGGAGCACTGGTAAATCACCATTTCATATTGTGTATGGGAGTAGTCCAAGAACTGCTTTTGAACTAAGAAAGATGGATAAGGGGGAGAAGAGTAATGATGAGATTGAATATTTTGTTGAGCACTAGAAGAATTTGCACAAAGAGGTGAAGAAACATATAAATAAGTTGAACTCACAATATAAGGCTAAGGCAGATTAAAAAAATGAGGTATAAGGATTTCTAGGTAAGATATGAAGTCATGGTTCATTTGTGAAAGGAGAGGTTTCTAGTTGGTACATACAACAAGTTAAAGATGAAGAAGTTTGGACCATGCAAGATGCTGAAGAAGCATGATTCAGGAAATGCATATGAGGTAGAAATAACTAATGAAATTCATATTTCACTTATGTTTACCATTTCGGATTTAACAAAATATAATGGAGAAATTGATGAAGAAATAATAGAAGCACAGTGGAGTATCCCAACACCTACTTCAAAAAAGGAGGAGATAGAAGAAATTTTCGATAGTCATGTGGGTAGAATCACAAGAAATAGGAAATATGCAGAGTACTTGGTGAAGTGGAGAGGAAGTCTTGTTGAAGATTCATCATGGTTGTCTGAGGTTGAGGTTAACCATCTTGGTTTTCCTCTAACTCTTGAGAAATGACAGGTTCACTTTTAAAATTACCTTAGGTGTTTGATGTAGGAACATCCAATAGTGTAGGTAAATCTTGCATCACCCAAAAAAAACATTTTTCCTTAATTTGTTTAGTTGTTTTGAATTCCATGATGGCACTTAAGGGGTGTAAGACAACCAGGAGTTATAAAAGGTGAGAAATAGTCACTTACTATTTTTAGTAAGTTGTCCTAAACAAACTCATATGGACCTAAAAATTTACCCCAAGGAGTGGAACTAAAAAAATTTTTTAGTCGTGAAAGAATCGTCTCAATACCCTACACAGTTTGGGAGATATTAAAGTTTCCGTCCTAGGAAATTTCTCCAATGCAACTTCAAATTTAGATATGAAAATCTTAGAGGCCCTAAAACAACTTGAAAAGTTGATGAACCAACCTTAGGTGGGTTTGATGTTGTAGATCTCTTCGAGATATTTCCAATGATATGTTATAATATCCAATCGGAGATCCAGATCAAAAGTTATGGCCCCACGAAGTTGCTCATCTAAAAAGTGAATTTCATTAAAATTTCTTCCTAGGCCAAAAATCAAATTGTGGGACTTTTGGCGCCAAAAAAAAAGGGAAAGTTGAACTTCTAGAACATTCTAGGGTGGTTATTGGGTAAAATAAAAGGGTTAAATGGGGTTTGTAGAAGGTGGCTCCAATAGTGCAAATTGTGGCTTCGAATAATACATTTTATTTTTAGAGTTGATTTCGGTGTAATGAATCAAGCCCATGAGGCTGTAGCATGTAATTTTTTGAATCTGTAATTTCATTTTCTAGAAAATAATTGAAAGAGAGTTATTTTTTTGTCTCACATCTTCTATGTTGGTATCAATTGTAGTGATTTGTGTGGGTTTCGAGCGGTGTGGCCTTCATCACTCCCTTACCTCCAATTTCAAGGGTAATCCCCAAACCTTACCTCCAATTTGAGGTTTAGGGTTTGAGATCCCCTCTTCCCTCTTACTTTCTTAAAGCAAGAGGTAAGGCTTCTTCCCTATTTTCAAAAGTTTTTTTCTTATGGGATTTCAATCTTCCTTGATTCCTTTCCTTTTTAGGAGGTAAACCTTTCTTCCAACCACCCTTTCCCTGAAAGCTTTTTTCAATTTTTTTTGATTAAGTGTCAAATATTTGGTTTTCGAGGGTAAGGCTTCACCCTTACTTCCAATTTTGGGGGTAAGCCTTCTCTCTTACCTTTGATTTCGGTGTTCCACATTTTTTTCATCCCTTCTTCTAAGCATATGGTATGAAGCGAGCTTGACGCCCAATTCTTGACAATGTGCTCTTTTGGGGGTTTGGACCATTTAATGCATAAGCAAAGGTTTCTTTTCAGGCTTGACACCCTGACCTTCCCCCAAGTTTGGCATTTTTTCAAGATGACACCATTAATGTTTGGATCACTTTTTGAGTGCTCGTATTTATTTTTTAAGGCTTCAAGGACAACATTAAATGCTTTCTTTGACTCCTACAGGTGGATTTGTTGTAGCCATACTCATTTATTGTTGTTGCTTTATTCCTTCTGACGAACTCCATACTCATATCCTTGATTTCATGGTGGATTTGGATGAATTTTAGGAAAATATTTATGGTAGGGGGGATGGTGTGCAAACCTTCTTTTCTCTAGGCTCTTCTTGGCACATATTTCACAACAAATATTTCCTTGATCAAATCTCTTTGACTGCTAACCCTATTTGGGTTAAGTTTTCAGTTTTATTCATCTGATTTATTCTTGATCTATAAAATCAATACTTATAGATTTTCTAAGGGTTCTTCCTCTGACTCCTCTAGGGTTTTTCTTTGGAAAACTATATTTTACACTCTACCATTGTAAATATTGGCTATATGCCTTTGCATTAATGAAGCTAATCATTGTTGTTGGTTCTCTCCTCTTTTATGTATGAGTAATTTTTCATTACCTTCATGTTTGAGTGTTTTCTTGTATTTTTATGTATCCATGTTTGAGTTAAACTATTTACAGTCATTGGTTTGAGAAACCTTCCTTTCCTTCCAACAACTTTTGAAACCCTAACCTTCTTGTATGCTTGTGAGAATCAACCAAATAAAGAGTTGTGTAAGTCCCCTGGTCCCTCTTCAATGATGTATTGAGCATTTTAAGCCAAGAAGAAACAACTTTTCATCTTGGTGCACCACCTTCATTTCCCTTTCATGCATTCCTTCTCCCCTTTTCCCTATGAGCTATTAGAGTAGGATAGTGGTAGGTTTTCATGTGTTGGGTTGAACCAACATATTGTACTTGGATTGTAAGAAGAAGTCAGGCTTATCTAGAGACTCGATCTCATATGTGTAAAGGTCCCACACCTTGAGGTCATTTCCATTGTGTCATTGGAATGTTGAACTTCATGTTCAGTAGGGTGTAGTTTCATGTGACAACAAATACCAACATAGCAAGTATGTTGACATTTTATGGGGGGAATATAGTTCCCTGCTCATGGTTTGTATAAATAATAGTCCCTTTTTAGTGATGGTAGCATACATCTCCTAAAAAGTGTGACCTCCTCAATCTATGCTTGTCTCCCATTCGTGGTGATATTAGGCTTGATTTCCTCTAGTGATGTGACTTTTCTTGGAATATGATGTTCCCTTTCATGGAAATAATATGGCTAGTATTCCCTAAATTATGATCTTGTGTTCCATGACTTGTCCTCTCTTAGTGGTGGTATCATGTGTGATATTCTCTAATGTGTGACTCTTTATGGATTGAGCAATCCCCATTTGTCATTTTGTAAAACACCTTTGGTGGTGGTTTTATTTATAACACCCCTTAGAGAGTTTATGCACCTTAAGAAATTTTGGCATTTATGTGCCTTCTTAGGCAATTTTGTGCACCTTCTTAGGTGAGGCTTTGGAAAGATATTTCATGTACTCAACATAACAAAGCTTGTTTGGTCATGGACTTGAGCACCCCATTTAACATGGTCGTCAAGCATAGCACAAATTTCTTGATAGTAGAGCCATGTGTTTCATGAGTGTCTTAGCATAATGCAACTTGCTAGCCTTGTGGAACCCATCATATTGCATGGAAACCTAACATAGTATGGCTTTCTAGCTAGTAGATCCATGTGACTCATGAGTGTGATTTCACATCCTTTTGAGAGCATCATTTTATTTTGACAGCACATTCAACAAATGATGTTTGGTATTTGAGACAATTTAAGACTAAGGTCTCTTTGCCTTACCGACTTGAATCCCTTTAGTACTAACCTTGTTTTTTTTTTTTGTGTCTTCTTCATGTTTGCATTGTGTTTGTGTTTATTTTTTTTGTCTATATTTTATGTTACATCATGTTTTTTCATTGTGTATGCTTCGTGTTCTCATCATGCATGTTTTTGTATGTTATCTTGTTACATTTCACTTCACATTGTGTATTCCTCTATCCCTATGTTGTTTTTTCATGGGATCTTGAATCCTAGAGGCTTACTCCCCCCCTAGATTCATAGCCATCCTACCTCTTCAATGTTTGGACAATTGAACCCCTCTTGACATATTCTTCCTTTAGTGTGAGTATGAGCATAAGTTCATACTCTCACTAAAGTGGGGGCAAAATGTAGCATTGTAAATTGTCACCCTTGACAATTTCACACTACCTTGACACCGTATTTTACTTATAACTTTAATTGTAATAATAATTTTCCAATTTTGGGGCTAGATTAAGAAAATAAATTTAATTCCTTGTCATCCCTATAAATTCAGGCCCAAAAATTCTTGAACACTATTTTCATTATTGGACTAAGTCGCCATTCCCCAAAAAGAAATTTTTTGAATGTCCTAAATTTCAATTAGTAGGCTTTTATGGTTTGAAAATGACCCCAGGTCAGCCCCTACCCAAAAGGAATAATTAAAATGCATATAAAATCATGTTTTCGTCTCATTTTGTAGCATAAGGAGGCAATTTATGAAAGGCTTGAGAAAGTTGAAGATCCTACAATCAATCAAGGGAAATAAATGGTAGATTTGTGAACATTATTGCAATAATTCAAGGTCCAAGAATCATGTCAAAGTGTGTAAGTTTTATTCATGTTTATGGTATCATATTGTTTGTGAAGACTAATCCTTCTAGGTCTTCTAGGTCTCTAAGCAATCTAAGAAATTCAAGCAAGCAAGATCCGAGCCTTGAGGAGATTTGTATGACTTCATTCCTTCAAGAAAGCCATTGAAGGGTGGTAAGTTGCCTAAACCTTAAAGTGAAATATCTAGGGTTTCACTTTTTCTATGTCTTAGCTTCATGTTTATTTAGGATCTCAATCAAGGTTAATTCATGTTGGGGAAATGTAATATCCAACTTTGTCACTTACATACAATCAAACAAGGCATCTACATCATTTGATTTAACACAAGTCGAGACATCAATCTTTTGCAAAGCCTCTTGGAGCATCCTATGGTATGCAGGTGAATTTTGAATCAAGACCCAAAGGGATATCTTGGCTAGAGTATTACAAAGTTTCTCAACAAGATCATATTCTTTGCCACTACACTGAGGAATATTAGGTGTGGATGGAAGGTGTGGTTGAGGTAATGGAATGAATGTTGGTGTTTGTTTTGGTTGCTTATTATTTCTAGTGCTATATGTGTGAGAAACTATGTGATAACTTGGTTATTGCAACACATAATTACTAGTGAGTTATTTTTCAAAGTTTACGATATGGCCATGAGGTTTAAGAGGTCCTATGATGAGAGGTGATTTAGGAGGTCCAATAACTAGAGGAATTTTAGGAGGTCCAATGATTAAAGGAGATCTAAATGTTAATTGTGCATTCATAACCTCAATGGAGTTAACTCCATGTTGATGATCTTCTATTGATGGGGAATCTAATGTCACCTTAGCATCTTCATCTATGCAATCCATATTACTATATTTTGAAAGAAATGTATCAATTATGGCATCCTCTTGTGCCACAATATCTTCCCAAGTAGGAGAAGTATTGGGAGAGAAAAACAAGATTCTCATGACACTCAATGATTGAATCTTCTAGCACCAAGATGCCTTATTTCCAAGTAGGTGAGATATTAGAAGAATAATGAACATAATTGTCATGATTTTCAATGATTGAATTCTCTTGCACTAAGATATCCTCACACATAGGAGAGATAGTGGGAGAGGGATCAATGAAAAATAACATAAGAGGAGAAATAAACTCATTTTCACATGCTTGTAACAATGTTTTTTTAAATGCTTAACAAGATCTAACAACAAAACATGAACTATGGCATGACAAGATTTTTGCAATGAGAACATTGTGTTATGCCATATGATCAAGCTAGAAATGTTTTAGCAAAGTCAGATAGGTTTGAAAAATAGAACTCCAAAATAGAAACTAGATCTAGACAAAGGATGCACACATAGATCTTCACATAAATTTTTAGCCCAAAATGACTGGACAAGGGCGCCTAGGGAACCTACGTCTAGCAGGTGTTTTATAAATTTTAAAATTTGGGAATAATGTACAATTTCATAGGGTCTTATGTCTTAGAACCTATTTAGGTTTGAGAGTCAATAGATTTTTAGAAATGCACCAAAACCTAATTTTTCTATATGAATCACATACATGCATGCAATTTTGTATATTTTTAGAGTAATTGAATATGTTCAAAATGATAATTTTAAAAAATCAAATGCTATAATTGACCGATTTTTCCAAAACATATAAAAAAGTAATGCTTTTTGATCTTTTGGAATGAAAATACTATGCAAAATTTCAACCTTTTCAATGTTTTTACCAAAATATGCATGCATAAATGATCAAATAATTTTGAAAATAATTTTCTCAATGAATATAACTCAAATCTAATAAGGAGAATCAAATTTGAAAAAAATTACATTTTTTTCCAAATTATTTTTCAATTTTTATGATGAAAAACTAATGGAAAATGGATAGTATTTTTCAAATTATCACCAAGGTTTTCAAATAATGTAGGTTTCAAATTCAATTTTCATATTTTATGCACTAAAAATTTAGAAAAAGTGTAAGTGCAAGACATGTCAAGTTCACTAGAATGTAATGTTGAAAAAGGGATCCTACGTCTAATGCATAGATCACTAACATCAATCCTTTTTCAAAGAACATTAGGATGCAAATTAGCAAGAAGATTGGATTGACTTCCAACCCTAAAGGTGAGTCAATTAGCCTTAGAATTGATCCTTTAATTCCTTAAAAATTAATTGGAATTGGTTTACTTTTATTGGCTTAATGAAACTATGAGACCTAATTTGAAAATGCAACTTTTATGTAACAAAGAAATTGCAAACACAAATTTCAATAGTAGATCTGGAAAGAGAAAAGTTCTATGCACTTGTCATATAAATTTGGAGTTGAATTTGTAAGACTAATTCACTCAGGGCGCCTATGTCCGAGTAACTAGATTTGAAATTTGTCTTCACAACCCTCAGGTGTCCAATCAGGGGCTTCTTTCTCCCAGATCTCACTATCGGATCTTTGTTGAATGTTGAGATAATAGTGTTTTTGTATCTTTTCAAGTTGTAAGGTTAAAATGCAACAATGGACAAATGGTCTTCAATTTTCCTCCAATCTTTTTTAGATCCATAACTTGCACATTCAAAGAGAGAGGAAGGGTCATGTCATATAGAGGTTTTCCTTAGTCAAACCCCATGTTGGTCTTTCCACCCCCACAATGGAAAAATTAATGATAGAGAGCTTATCCTTTTGAGGGATAGAGGATAAATGATAAATGAATGATGAATCAAGAATGGATTGCAATTCACCACTCATTTTTGATCTCCTTGAAGGATTGAAGTCATGCACATCTCCTCAAGGCTTGATTTGCTTTGAAGACCTACAAGGGAACTAGTCCTCACAAACAAAATGATGACATAAACATAGACAAACTCACATGAAACTTGACATGATGCTTTGATAGTCAAATGCTGCAATATTTCTACTCTTGATTGCTCTTGACTTGACAATGCTCTTGCTTCAAATATTTTCACTTTCTTCCTTTCAAATGATGAAATGACTAAGTATTTATATATAATTAATCTAATTTCCCCAAAATTAAAGCTTGATAGCCAACATTTGACATTTGAAATTCAAATAATAAAATGCCAACTTGACATATTAAAAATTGGAGTCAAAATAGGGGGACCAAGTCATTTAGGGCACCATTGTCCCAACCCTATTTTGCAAAGTGTAAAGTGTTGGGGGAAAAATATTAAATGTTTGCCTTGTTTTTATCCATGGGTTTTCTTGATAAATGTTCAAATGAGCCATGGAATCCATAATTTAAAAAATTAGGATTACAATTAGGTTCATGCACTTGCAAGGGAGCAAAATCTAGTGTGAAATTGTCAAGGGTGATAATTTATGATGCTACACTAATATTGTCTCTTACTTTTCCATATTTTTTTTACAAGATTTTTTACCATAGTATGAAGTTGTTCCAATTTCTCCACAAAAATGATAGTTTTGTATTTGGATTATCTCCTTGACAATCATTGAAAGATCCAAGTTTGAATTCATTTTGTTCTTATTTTGTGCCATGTGCATATGACAAGTTTGATAAAGGTGTCATATGCACATGGGATAATTGTCTCAAAGGCGAGTACATGTGTCTTGATCACATGAGGTGAGACAAAAAGATAAAAGTTCCTAAGTGGAGACTTAACTAATGTAAATAGGGCTCTCTTAAATAGGCTAAAAGCTAATTAGTCTGATAATGTTAATAACATTTACATATTCACCCTAGATTTCAATGTAAAAATTATTTTACTCTTATGATTAACCCAATGAATACTCCACATTGTAAATGCCTTCCTATTTACCATAATGTGTTCAAATCAAAATAAATAAAATGATAGAAACAAAATTTAAATATTTTGTAAATTGTATGATTCATTTTCACCTTTTCTTTTGTATATTAGTGTAGCATCTCTTTTATTAAATATTATAATACATACTTATTTAAAAAGTATAAATCTTGTATAGTATTTGTATAAAAAATATATTATTGAATGAGTCCATTAGGAACCAAGTCTTGTTCCACCGCAAGACCCTGCCACTATAAGGTATGAGTCCATGATTGTGTCTTGGACAAATATGGTAGGACAAATATCCTTTAGTTCTTGACTCTTAGCCAAAGAGGTTTCAACCGAAGACATGCATTCCCATATCAGATAGCATAAACAATCTTGTAAATGATACAAAATCATCCATTATGGAATGAGTCCATGATTGTGTCTTGGGAAAATTTGGCAAAATAGATACCCAAAAGTCCTTGACTCTTAGCCAAAGATGTTTCAACTTAAGACATGCATTCCCATATCAGATAACAAAAATAATCTTGTAAATAATACAAAATCCTCCATTAAAAATTGAGTCTGTGATTGTGTCTTGGACAAATATGACAGAATAGATACCCTTTAGTCCTTGACTCTTAGTCAAAGATGTTTCAACCTAAGATGTATGTTCTCATATCAGATAACAAAAATAATCGTACAAATGATATAAAATCCTCCATTAAAGAATGTATCTATGTGTCTTGGGCAAATTTGACAAACTAGATATCATTTAGTCCATAACTCTTTACCAAAACCATGCATTCCCATATCAGATAACATAAACAATTTTGTAAATGGTATAAAATCTTCCATCAAAACCTTAAACAAGAAAAACAGGAGAAAAAACAAAACAAGCATCAGAATTTAAATCAAAAAGCTAGTTGAAACTGCCAAAATATTCTTTATGATGTACCTATTTTGCAGCACAGGTGAATAGTAAAGTGAAATCAGGTTGACGATGAAAAGAAACCAAAAAATGCGACCCGTCTGTCGATACGTATGCGGTCGAGCATTCATATGGCAGGGGAGAGGAATGCCGGGTGCGTCCAATATAGTACGATAAATGGTGTGGGACTGCAGAGGACAGAGGGGTGGACCCGCACAAGGCTGGTCCTTCTCCAACTCCAAGCAATGGCACAGATCCATTTTGGAAGTATTCGACTGTTCACATGCCACCCTTTTGCTCTCCAGGTATTTTGTGCCGCACCACCTTATCGCATTTACTCTGTGGGCATTGCTGGAAGAGCCAGAGGTGCCATCCTCACCCCGTCCTTCGATGCGATAGCGAGAAAACCAACGTTTCGTCCATGGAATTTTTCAAATTGCGCTGTCAAATGATTGGCAAACTTGGCGGGCATATCTGGAATGGGTAGAGTTGGGTGGGCCCTGGGCCCTGCGCCCTGGGGACCTTGGACCGTCCCCTCCTCCCCCACTTGCGTCTGCAATTGCATGTGCATTACGCAGCCCTTACGATGATCTGAAATGAAATGTGAAGCGGGGCAAGACCGACCCTTTTGCTTCCATGTGGATCGATCATGACAGACCGGCCTCATGTCAATTCGGGAGAATTGGATTGTGTTTGATTCCCGAGTTAAAAAGGGGGAAGTTGAGTAAATTTTTTTCAAGGCTTGTGCGAGAAAAGGCGTGCTGTGGCGTGTAGCGCCGCGCCCATGGAAATTCGAGCGGTCACAATGATAACACAAAATTCGCCCTCTTCGTCTTCATACGCGCAGCAGAAGGGAAATCTTTTTTTATATTCTTGCTAATCTAATTCGTTTCCCGTGACCGCTGCAAATCTGCTGTGAAACGCCCCGCCCGCGACGTCACAAATGCCGTCACCGTAGCCGTCTCGTGCAAGTCACATCTGCTCTCGGGAGGCTATCGAAGGGTCACCTTGTCCATTCTTAAGTTTCATTAAGAATAGAGGTTGTAGGTCATTTGGTTGTCTAATTGGTGAATTTGATGTTACATTTTTTTATTGTAACATTTATCAACAATTTAGTCTGCATAGGCAGTGGAGTTGGATTGGGCCGTGGGTTTGCTTTCTATTGGTTTCGAGTTCGACTCTGCTCCCAGGTTTATCCGATTGGGACTGGCTTGCGGGTTGTTGGGTCTCCCCGTAGGAGACTAGTCTTGCCTCAGCTTACCCCCTTGGCTGCTGGGTTGGGTCGCGGGGATACCCTTGTCATTAACAAAAAAAAACATTTATCAACGGGTTTAGTTTTTATGGGTGTATTAAATAAATGATGAGGTAGTTCAATTGGTTGAGTATAATTGGTGAAGGTGATGTTATGTTCTTTGATTGTACCATTTATCAATAGTTTAAAAAAATGGCGAGATAGTTCAATTGGTTGAGTATAATTGGTGAAGATGATGTTATGTTCTTGAATTGTACCATCTATCAACAATTTAAAATCTTTATAGTTGTGTTAAATAAATGATGAGATCATGATTGCATCTTACAAGAATTTAGTGGAACAGATACCTTTCAACCTTTACTATAAAACAAAAGAAGTCAATTCTTTATGTAGCTTAAATGCTTGTACTCAATGCAAATACATTATTTAAATGACACGATTGTTACACAACTTTTCAAAAAAATAAAATAAAAAATGGCCAAAAAAATTAAATTTGTAAATGAAATTATAGAGGTTATTAAATGTGATTGAGGATATGTTCCTTTATTGTACATACCATCTATCAAAAGTTCATTTTTTTTGTAAGTTTATTAAATAAATGATGAAGTTGCAATTGTGTCTCAAGAGAATTAGGTGGCCAAAAAGGTAAGTAAATGAGATTATAGAGGTTGTTAAACGCAATTATAGAGAGTATGTTCCTTGATTATGCATACCATCTATCATAGGTTGCGAGGATACCCTTTTCATTAACAAAAAAAAAACATTTATCAACGGGTTTATTTTTTATGGGTGTATTAAATAAATGATGAGGTCATGATTGTGTCTTAAAGGAATTTGGTAGAATATATACCTTTCAACCTTGACTATAAAACAAAAGAAGTCAATTCTTTATGTAGCTTAAATGTTTGTACTCAATGCCAATACATTATTTAAATGACACAAGATTGTGTCACAACCTTTCAAAAAAAAAAAAAGATGGCCAAAAAGTTAAATTTGTAAATGAAACTATAGAGGTTATTAAACGTGATTGAGGATATGTTCTTTGATTGTACATACCATTTAGATCAAAAGTTCAAATTTTTTTTAAGTTTAATAAATAAATGATGAGGTTGCAATTGTGTCTCAAGAGAATTAGGTGGCCAAAAAGGTAAGTAAATGAGACTATAGAGGTTGTTAAATGCGATTGTAGAGAGTATGTTCCTTGATTATACATACCATCTATCATAGGTTGTGGGGATACCCTTGTCGTTAAAAAAAAAAACATTTATCAAAGGGTTTATTTTTTATGGGTGTATTAAATAAATGATGAGGTAGTTCAATTGGTTGAGTATAATTGGTGAAGGTGATGTTATGTTATTTGATTATACCATTTATCAATAGTTTGAAAAAATGGCAAGGTAGTTTAATTGGTTAAGTATAATTGGTGAAGGTGATTTTATGTTCTTGGATTGCACCATCTATCAAGAGTTTAAAATCTTTATAGTTGTGTTAAATAACTGATGAGGTCATGATTGTGTCTTAAAGGAATTTGGTGGAATAGATACCTTTCAACCTTGACTATAAAACAAAAGAAGTCAATTCTTTATGTAGCTTAAATGTTTGTACTCAATGCCAATACATTATTTAAATGACACAAGATTGTGTCACAACCTTTCAAAAAGAGAAAAAATAGACGGCCAAAAAGTTAAATTTGTAAATAAAACTATAGAGGTTCTTAAATGTGATTGAGGATATGTTCCTTGATTGTACATACCATCTATCAAAATTTCAACTTTTTTGTAAGTTTATTAAATAAATGATGAGGCTGCAATTGTGTCTCAAGAGAATTAGGTGGCCAGAAGGGTAAGTAAATGAGACTAGAGAGGTTGTTAAATGCGATTGTAGAGAGTATGTTCCTTGATTATACATACCATCTATCATAGGTCACGGGGATACCCTTGTTGTTAACAAAAAAAAATATCAACAGGTTTATTTTTTATGGGTGTATTAAATAAATGATGAGGTAGTTCAATTGGTTGAGTATAATTGGTGAAGGTGATATTATGTTCTTTGATTGTACCATTTATCAATAGTTTAAAAAAATGGAGGTAGTTCAATTGGTTGAGTATAATTAGTGAAAGTGATGTTATGTTCTTGGATTGCACCATCTTTCAAGAGTTTAAAATCTTTATAGTTGTGTTAAATAAATGATGAGGTCTTGATTGTGTCTTAAAGGAATTTGGTGGAATAGATACCTTTCAACCTTGACTATAAAACAAAAGAAGTCAATTATTTATGTAGCATAAATTTATGTACTCAATGCCAATACATTATTTAAATGACACAAGATTGTCTCACAACCTTCCAAAAAAAAAAAAATAGATGGCCAAAAAGTTACACTTGTAAATGAAACTATAGAGGTTATTAAATGTGATTGAGGATATGTTCCTTGATTGTAAATACCATCTAGATCAAAATTTCAATTTTTTTGTAAGTTTATTAAATAAATGATGAGGTTGCAATTGTGTCTCAAGAGAATTAGGTGGCCAAAAATGTAAGTAAATGAGACTATAGGGTTGTTAAATGCGACTATATAGAGTATATTCCTTGATTATACATACCATCTATCATAGGTCGCGAGGATACCCTTGTTGTTGATAAAAAAAAATTATGAATGGGTTTATTTTTTATGGGTGTATTAAATAAATGATGAGGTAGTTCAATTGGTTGAGTATAATTGGTGAAGGTGTTGTTATGTTCTTGGATTGCACCATCTATCAAGAGTTTAAAATCTTTATAGTTGTGTTAAATAAATGATGAGGTCATGATTGTGTCTTAAAGGAATTTGGTGGAATAGATACCTTTCAACCTTGACTAGAAAACAAAAGAAGTCAATTATTTATGTAGCTCAAATGTCTATACTTAGTGCCAATACATTATTTAAATGACACAAGATTGTGTCACAACCTTCCCAAAAAAATAAAAAATTGATGGCCAAAAAGTTAAATTTGTAAATGAAGCTATATAGGTTATTAAATGTGATTGAGGATATGTTCCTTGATTGTACATACCATCTAGATCAAAAGTTCAATTTTTTTCTAAGTTTATTAAGTAAATGATGAGGTTGCAATTGTGTCTCAAGAGAATTAGGTGGCCAAAAAGGTAAGTAAATGAGACTATAGAGGTTGTTAAATGCGATTGTAGAGAGTATGTTCCTTGATTATACATACCATCTATCATAGGTCGTGGGGATACTATTGTCATTAACAAAAAAAAAACATTTATCAATGGGTTTATTTTTTATGGGTGTATTGAATAAATGATGAGGTAGTTCAATTGGTTGAGTATAATTGGTGAAGGTGATGCTATGTTCTTGGATTGCACCATCTGTCAAGAGTTTAAAATCTTTATAGTTGTGTTAAATAAATGATGAGGTCATGATTGTGTCTTAAAGGAATTTGGTGGAATAGATACCTTTCAACCTTGACTATAAAACAAAAGAAGTCAATTATTTATGTAGCATAAATTTATGTACTCAATGCCAATACATTATTTAAATGACAGAAGATTGTGTCACAACCTTCCAAAAAAAAAGAAAAATAGATGGCCAAAAAGTTAAATTTGTAAATGAAACTATAGAGGTTATTAAATGTGATTGAGGATATGTTCCTTGATTGTACATACCATCTAGATCAAAATTTCAATTTTTTTGTAAGTTTATTAAATAAATGATAAGGTTGCAATTGTGTCTCAAGAGAATTAGGTGGCCAGAAAGGTAAGTAAATGAGACTATAGAGGTTGTTAAATGTGATTGTAGAGAGTATGTTCCTTGATTATACATACCATCTATCATAGGTTGTGGGGATACCCTTGTCGTTAACAAAAAAAATCATTTATCAATGGGTTTATTTTTTATGGGTGTATTAAATAAATGATGAGGTAGTTCAATTGGTTGAGTATAATTGGTGAAGGTAATGTTCTTGGATTTTACCATCTATCAATAATTTAAAATCTTTATAGTTGTGTTAAATAAATGATGAGGTCATGATTGTGTCTCAAAGGAATTTGGTGGAATAGATAACTTTCAACCTTGACTATAAAACAAACTAAGTCAATTCTTTATGTAGCTTAAATGTCTATACTCAATGCCAGTACATTATTTAAATGACACAAGATTGTTACACAATTTTTCAAAAAAAAAAAAAATAGATGGTCAAAAAGTTAAATTTGTAAATGAAACCATGGAGGTTATTAAATGTGATTGAGGATATGTTCCTTGATTGTACATACCATCTATCAAAAGTTCAATTTTTTTGTAAGTTTATTAAATAAATAATGAGGTTGCAATTGTGTCTCAAGAGAATTAGGTGTCCAAAATGTTAAGTAAATGAGACTATAGAGGTTGTTAAATGTGATTGTAGAGAGTATGTTCCTTGATTATACATACCATCTATGAATGGTTCAATTTTTTTGTAAGTTTATTAAATAAATGATGAGATTGCAATTGCATCTCAAAATAATTTGGTGGAATGTACACCCTTCAACAATGAATTTAAACCAAAAGAAGTCAATTATTTATGTAGCTTAAACTTGTGTGTTTGATACTAATACATTAGTAAAACGACTTGACATTGTTATAGAAAATTTCAAAAAAGAAAAAGAAAAGATAATTAGGTGGTCAAAGAGGTAATTAAATGAGACTATAGATTTTATTAAATGTGGCTATAGGGGGTATGTTGGACTTGATTTTACCATCTATCAAAGGTTCATATTCTTTGTATGTATATGAAATAAGTGATGAGGCCGTAATTATGCCTCAAGGGAATTTGGTGGAATGGTTTACCTTTCAACCTTGAATCTTAACCAATAAAAGTTAATTATTTATGTAGCTTAGCTTGGCTATTTGATACCAACCCATTGTTTAAAATTCCTAATATTATTATAGAAATTTTCAAGAAAAATAAATAAAAGAGAATTAGATGGAAAAAGACGTAAGTAAATGAGACTATAGAGGTTATTAATGTGGCTATAAATGGTATTTCTCTAGTAAAATCATTTCTAGACACTTAGATAAACATTATATTATTCATTGGTTTGGTCTTGGGATTTATGGACTATTTTGGTTTGTGGGCATTATTAAAATTTTAATACATTTTAAGGATATAATTATACATAATTTTTTGAAATATTTCATTTGGAACTACACTAGTGGTTTATTATTTGAATGAATAATTAGAACCACCTAATGTATTTTATTGTTGCAATGAAGGTGTGAGGGATAAAAGTGTTGAAAAGTGATTCAAATGAAAGTGTAATTGATAAAAGTATTGGGAACTTATTGTACCATTTAGTTCACCTAAGAATGGAGGACCCTCATGTAGAAGAGGACACATGTGCCACTTGAATAGAAGTGAAGTCCTATAGGATATTTTTCCATTGTAATAAAAAAATGAGTCACTTTTAATTTAATATTACATTAATTGAACTAGAAAAGAGATTGAAAGATGTGTGATTTTTTTTGTAGATTATATAAATAAAAGTACTTAAATAATAAACTAAATATAGAAATGAAAATAACAAAAATTGAAGAACTTGGCACCAGAGGATGGAGTTGACTCCCCAAGATGGTATCATGATGCACAAAAATGTGTGTGATGCATTATAGTCCTTATTACATGTAGCCAAAATCTTGTGTTCTAATCTAAATAAATTACAAAATTTAAGGTGCTTACCATATTTTGAACCCACCCGCACAATAAGAAATAAGGACAATCAAAGAAACAAACTAGGAGAGACCTAAAATTATATAGAAATGAAGTTAAAAAAATTATAAATAATGAAATAATGAAATGAAAAAAGGAAAGAGAAGGAACAAAACTCCATGTGGTTGAAAAACTCCAAATAAGAAATTCCAACTGACAAGAGAGGAAGTGCTAGGGTTTCTTAGGAGGTTTCCATGAATGGTCAAGCCCCTATTTTTCTCTTTCAAGTTCCATGGGTAGCCAAGAAGATGGAAAAATATGTTTCCTTTCATCCTATGTGTTCCTATGAGGTAAAAGTAGTGACAAAATCTATGAATGCCACTCCTTGATATATAAGAAGTGACAAACTAGTATATACATGTTTGTTTAAGAAATGAAGAAGTGAAAAACCAATGGTTCCAAGTGAAATGAAGGAAAAGTGAAACCCTAAGACTTCACCTAGGATTTCAATGGTGCTTTTCCACATTTTATTTAGAGTTTGAGGCAGTGAGGGTTTGATGGATTTGGACAAGGTATAAGATTGAATTACAACTTGGAAGGTCAGTCAACTTGCCCTTGACCAAACTTGGGATGGATTTTGGAATGAAATTGCAATGTTCCTTGCTAAAATTATATATCATATTTATGAAATAATATTCTTCCACTTGAAATATTGAAAATTTTAGGCAAACAATGAAATTGGGTATGAAATCTATTCCTTTGTTTAAGAAAAATAACCCAAAAAAGAGGGAAAATGATATTATATGCTACTTTCTAGGTTTAAACATGTAAAACCACTTTATGTAAGACTTTTATAATCTGTTGATAATAGCAAGCAACAACAACAAAAAATTACTCATGAAAAATTCAATATTGTATTGTTAAAAATAACACCAAATCGATGCTAAACATAACACCAATTTCTTCTACAAAATCAATAGAAAAGAGCACCATGAATACATCAGAATATGCCTCAAAACATGGGATTTTCTACTTACAAGATGAGCACAAAATCTATAAAATACATTCATACTAACTACACTATAAACTCCTACAACAATGAAATAAATCAACAAATTGAAATCTCTATAACACACTATCAAACCTTGAGTGGATTTGCACCTAGAGAATATTTGGACCAATACCTTCAAGCCTCAAACTCCTTGGTTTAGCATCCTTGGAGTTATTACTTCTTTAGTTTCCTAGCCTTAGAAGAAATAACAAACCCATGAAAAGAAAATGCATAGAATGACTCCAAAAAAATAAGAAATTGAATTTTATATGTGTTACTTTTCTTCATGAAGCTTCTTGGACACCAAAAATATATGCCAAGAATGGAAGGAATCTTTAATTTCTTATTTTTGTAGCTCCTTTTTGTTGTGCCCTCAGCACACATGCCCTGTTCTGAATGGGGACCCTCTTTTATTTTGCCTTGTTGGGTCGTTTTTGTTGCCGTCTTGTTTTATGTGCCCCATTTTTGGTGTCCCGGGTGGTCAATGTTCCTCCAAAGTCTCATCATCAGTTGACTGTACCCTCCCCTTTTAATTTTTTCAAGTTTTGGTGCCTCGCGGAGGCTCTCTGGCAATTTGCCTCTGCCAACGGCCTTGGGCCCTGTCGGGCCCAACCGTTCAGGTTTCCCTTGCCGAGTTTCCCTATTGCATCCATCATTCTCGACGGTGATTGGGTCGTGTCCTCCCGGACCCCCATTCTCCATCTAGTAAAATCTGCGAAAATTTTGACTCCTTTCCAACCTTCGAGGCCCAAGACTCTGGGCTTCCGCTCCTGAGGTTCTATGAGTGTTTTGTCGTTCCTCACAGCGGACCTCTGGTAGAGTTTTGCCTTCCGGGCCCTGACCTCCCCTTTGCCGCCAATGATCTCCAAGTTAAACTTATCAAACAGCCGTCGTCCTACACCTTCCTGGTCTCCAGACCCCGGGTCTCTCGCCGCCGTTGGTGAATTCAAATTCACCAACTTCCTTGCTCGCCATACCTGCATTTAATGGTGCCATTAATGGTGATTGGGGTATAAATACAAGGTTCATTCCTGTCATTTTCACTTTTCAGTGTTGCAGAGAGTGATCAGAGGACTTGCTAGAGGAGCCCACCGTCTTCGAGACCTTCACGCTTATCGCCCTCACCATCACCTCATCCATCGTAAGTGGATCCCACACCTCCCCACATCGAGTGTTTGAGGTAGGTTCTCCGTTCACCCTCCCAAACATTTTTTTCATGATTTCTAGGGATTAAAATGGACAATAACTATCAAAAGGACATATAAATGATAAAATATGGCATGATGAACAAAACCCATGTCCTCAAAAATCAAGAAAACCAACATAACACCCCCATGACTAATTCAGAACTTTATCTCCGTGTGGCTGTTCTTCACAGGGGCATTCGCACCCCTCAGGCGCAGATGCTCCCTTAGTCGGCTGAGACTTAGTGGAAACTAGAGATGTCGAAACAACTTTTGGGTCTCTCGGGCCCGTGTATCTGGGATTTCACACCCAGGATTCTACCCCTCATTCTCCATCAGCAAGACCTCCCCATTCGGCAAGACCTTTCGCTGAGTATATCCTGCTCTCGTCGAGTGATCTATCGGGGAGACATTTGTGTGTCGCTAAGACCTTATCACGAGTTCCTTTTGTCTTGCCGATACCTTCATTTTTGACGAGACTCCTAGCGGTCGCTAGGACTTCATAGCAAAATCCTTCCTCTTGGCAAGCCCAGATCCCCTGTTGGGGTGACTTCACAACGTCGGCAAGAGGTTACGCCGATGGGACTCTTCGTTGGCGAGACATAGTGTGTTTGCCAAGACCTCACGCCGACCCCCTCATCCTTGGGCAAGCACGAACTAAGTTGGGAAGACATCATCGGGTCGGGGAGACCTCTCTCTGACTGAGAAAATTACGCTGAAGACTCCTTTTGTCAGCAAGACTCTCCATGTTCGCCAAGACCTCATGGCGACATCACTCTTCTGTTGGTGAATACCCGGCATCCTTCCGACCTCCAGACCCTGGTCCCCCATTCGCCACTGGGATCCAACTTGAATGATGAACAACCTCATCCGTGCTGGGCTCTACCGTCCGGGAGTCCTTCCCCCATCCGTCGTTCCGAAAGGGAAAATCTTGCCCACCCCTCCGAGCTTCAGGCTCTGCCCTCCCGACTGCCGCAGGATTGAAAATGAAATCGAATGACAGAAACTTGTATCAGGTCTGGTCTTGCTCTTGGTAGTTGGTGAGACTTAAGGATCTCGCCAATACCTCACCTCGCTGCGGAGACCTCACGCCGACTTGCCTTCCCCTTTGCGCTAGTCAGTGAGACCGAAGGCGTTCGCTAGGACATTGCATTGATGATTGACCTCTTGCCGACCCTCGTGTCGAGCCCTAACTGTCAGGCTACCCCCTCTGGACTTCCACCCAACAATAGCTATTCCAAAGGATGAAGGATGAACGGCTTCCCGGTGCATCAGACCCGGGTGCTCAAGTGGAAAATTACAATCTTCTGACCACCCTGCAACCCGCAGGACCCGGACCCCTAAGTTCTATCTCTGGAATTTTGTCTCTGATCTACCATTCCCAAATAGCCATCTCTTGATGGCTTTCCGACCTTGTACCTCTGGATGCCCCTAAACTAATCCAAATGAGCCCAATTCGAAATCTGATCTCGACCCACATGCTTAATCTTGGTCCTCTTCATTGCGAACCTTCTAAGTTATCAAAATTCAACCGGAGAGAATCTCTCAGAGCCCTCCACCCCATTTGCCTCTCTGAAACGACATTCCTGCCAGGGAAGTCTAGCCTTCTGGGCCCGGACTATCCCAAAGCCCTCAACCAAAAGACCAATGACATCAGGAGATAAAGTATCATGTTATGCTTGATAGATTATTTGAAATGGATTTCATCTTTAGGATTTTGGCTAACATGAATGTTTTCATGGTCAATTACACTTACTACATTTTTTTTACTTGCAGAATATATGGAATCAGGTGCGGGACCTTCAGGGGTAGCTGTCGAAAAGGACAAAGGAAAGAAGTTAGGAAAAACTCCTCGAGGGAAGGAAGACAAGGACCAAATGAAATACCAATTCCAGGGTGAACCTATGCACTCGAAGGTTACCACAGATTGGAAGGAGATCACCGATACCAATATCAGCCATGTTAACATTGATGAATTCACGCAAAGGGTTAGGGTCAATCCTACGACAAAAAATGCAAGACTGATAAGGTAAAGTGGAATCGCAAAAGCTGTGGGATTCCCTCCATCCCTCGTGGCCCCCGAGTTGGTCATGGCTTGTTGGGAGGCGTATCAACCTGACACAAGGACAATTATTGATAGAGAGGGCAACATCCTTGCCAACATGTCGGCTAAAGGGATCACAAAGACTTTCCACATCCCCACTTTTCAAGAGATGGAAGTCCCCACCATAGAAGAATGCCAGGCAATGTGGGATGACAATCTTGGAGGATGTAAAAGGTTAATAAATCAGCATTGGCTTAAGGAAAAGAGGGGCAGTGCTGCGAAGGTTCCTCACGAACTCTTCCGTAGTGATTTCCATGAAGATTACCATGACTTGGTCACAATGCTAAGCAGGATTATGGGTCTTCCTACGATGGCCTTCTTCCAAGAATGGATGGTGTACTTCATTGAGAAAATTCTTTGAGGGAATGAGGAAATCACCACAAAGACTTCATTTTACTAGGAGTAATCATAAGCAACTACTTCCATGAGCAGTTCATCAATGTGAAGAAATCTTTTAAATTTTATATGACTTCCTATCTCGTCTATTCCTTGGTAGATCAGAGACAGTACAATGGGTTGTTTGTAGCGCCCGATCAAGAGCAGGTTCGAAGACTCAAGGCCTATGATAGGTACCTGCAACTCCAGTATCGAGACTTCAAGAGGGAACATTGCAGAGTGAATGACGCCTTCATCGGCCATATTATCAGAATGATTGCCGGAGACTTTGAGAGGAGGGTCTCCCACAGTGCCAGGGCACTCTTAAAGCAGTATGCCTTTCTCTTCATCCAATACCCAAAGTTCACATACATCTGTGCCCAGGGTTTCACTGAAAGGCCAAACAAGTTGCCTCGATACCCCAATGACCAGATCATCCTTGTGGAGCTTTCTCGATAGCTCCAGCACATGCAGGCAATCTTCAGTAACAAACACATAGCGGGGATCTCTTATCCCATGACTCTCGGCCAGGGCATGTATAAAAATACAAACCTCCTAATGCACTACTAATTCTGAGAAAGAACTAAAGGACTATCACTTTCACCTACACATGGCCCGCCCACGAATAGACCCATATGGGCATGTACGGAAAGCGCTAGGGTCAAGGTATGCCCACCTTCACAATATTGAAGACTTCTGGGCAGATTGCCATGATGATAAAGAGGTACGGGCAAGGCATTATATGTGCATGACTGCGTATTTTATAAGAAAGGTACAACCATTCCCTATACTGGATCAAGTCAAAGAGGATGAGAGCACCTTAATGGATCCCAGGTACCCTACGGTCACCAATTTTCTGATACCAACAATTGACTGGGACGAGCAGGAGGTCAATGACCTTGATATTATAACCAAGCCAATCTTGGCTCGCACCAAGGAGTGGGTTGATGGGCAAGTAGCCCAATTAAAACAAAAGGAAATGATTTTGACTTATGAAGGGCTCAAAAGTGAACCTAGTGCCAAAGAAGATGCTGCTACCACCACTTCAACTGGTGGGACGTCCAAGTCTCCTCTAGTCACCAGGACCAAAAAAAGGAAGGAGACCAAAACAGAGCAGTCTCCCGACCCCAAAGTCTATACAAGGAAAGAAATGGGGGGCTCACCCTAAAAAAGGCTCAAACAAACATGGTGTCATGGAGCAGCCCTCAACCCAAGAGGAGGAAGCGAAGGGTACAAATCAGTTGGAAACCCTCTTGGCTCTCCCTACCCCTACTATTGCACCACTTACCTCTCTAACCATGATCACCACTTCCCCGCCGGTAGTGGACATTTCTATCCATCTTGCCCCTTCGCCTCTAGCCAAGTCTATAATAGTTGTCGACTCTTATTTTGCCATAACTACTCCCCCTTCCTCTGCTGCCATGTCACCAACCACATCGCTCCCTCTAGCTATGATGACAGCACCTACACCCACTTCCACCATGCCTGAGGCTCTCTCGAGACATATGCAGAATCTTCCCCTTGAACTCTCCCAGATCCTAATAGATCCCACTCTTCAGGCAGCCCTTGCACAAGTCCTCACTACGAATCAGCCTTCACAACTGCCGACAAGGCCACCGGCTATGGAAGCCACCATGCTAATCTCTAAGGAGTGGGAGAAATGAGAGTGAGAAGCCTCAAAGCCCTTCAAAGAGGAAGCCGATGAATACCATGAACACCCAGAATACGAGCATCGAACCATTGACAGGGTGGCTTATGAGGAGGAGGGAATGAGCTCTTTTGAAAGTGGGGTGGAGGCATATGCAGTGGTAGGTCCATTGTGTAGACCTTTGATGATGATCTCAAGGAAGAGCTGGCCCGACAACTGAAAGGCACTGAAACAGAGGCAGAAAGGTCACCCCTTGAAGAAGGAGAACAACCACCAGAAGATAGTCCAAGAGAAGATATACCTGAGAGTGGAACCCAAGCTGTCAAGAGCCTCGAAGCCAAGCAATCCAAAGAACATATGCACAAGATTGATCATACTAAGGAAAAGAAAGCAGAAGAGACAGCAGGAAGGGAGAGTCCCATGCAGCAACTGTCTGCCAGGCTTCCTATCAAGCACCTCGTGTTCATCCAGGAATCTGATGAGGAAGAGAAGGATGCAACCAAAAAGGAAGGGAGGACCTCAGAAGGTAAAAAAATAGAGGCCTTGACCGAGAGGGGCGAGGGTGATCATGGATCACCTAAGGGAAAGTCTGTTGTGCCTGAATGGTTAGAAAAGTAGCTCGAAAGAAAAACCCCTATACTCAAGGACCCAAGGGAAAAACTAGAGGCCATCTTAGCTCAAGCTCAAGTCATGACAAAGAAGGAGAAGAAGCCTAAGATTCGATCCAGGGTAACGATGGATGCTTCTGGGTCCCGAGCAGCACAAATAGCAATGCCTATGGTCGGTCGGGCTAGGGTGGGTTACAGCATCTCCACCATCGACTTAGAAACCACCACCAGGGAATAGAAGGTTGGACACCTTGAGGAATCAATGGCTATGGTGGTGCATTTGATAAAATAGGATAAGATTTCAAAGGATGAGCTTAAAGCACAGGTGGCCGCTTTAACGGAATATATACAACAATGGTCTTCGGTGGATGACCTGCCTACTACGTCCACAACCATGCCCCAGCTACTATCCAAGGAGAAGATTGATAAAATGGAAAGAAAAAAGAACTTGGAGAAGACCACAGAAAGCTAGTTCCAACAGGTCTTGAACATTGGAAACATGGGAATCAGTCGGGTTGTGCAAACAACCAACAATTTCTTGGACCTGTAGCAATCTTTGGAAGGAATGAGGAAGCTCTGTGCCGACTTCCTTGCAACCTACGACTCCACCTTCCCTAAGATCGAGGCTATCCTTCAGTTGCCAAAAGCCACATGGGAAAAGGAGCTTGTGTTCAGCAAGGACGATCATTGGTTGATGGATGTGTGGCGGTGAGACTTTGACAACAAAAAGGAGAGGTTGGAGCAAATAATGAGCAAGGTGGATCCAGACATTGGATGGATCAAGGAAATCAGGGAGGAATTCCACTGGTACCTCAAATTGATGACAAAGTACGACATGCCCACAGTGCAAATGGAACCAAAAAAGGTAAAACCTTACTTCTAGAAGAAGATGGAGAGCGGGATGTCTAACAAAATAACAGTGGAGTTCATGAGTTTTGATGCTTGCGCCTTTGGCCAATCAGAACTATTCAGGGACCAGGGTGCCAAGTACAATGAGGACTAGAAAAAGCTAGAGGATAATGCAAAGGAGTGGAGCTACCAAGTGCTACGGTATGAAATTATTGAGGTGGACAATCTCCAAGCGGTCATCCTCAAGTTCATAGAATATGCAACATCCAAGAAGCAGGAGGACAACCTTGTTGATGATAAAGAGCTTCCCAAAGAGTAGCTATAGTAAAATAGCAATTAGCAAAAGACAAACTGCTACAGTATCGTCACTAGAGGACAAAATAGGGAAAATGACAAGATGTAATTTTAAATTGTAAAATATTGAGGGTTGGTGAAACCCTATTTTGTAATGAATCTCGGCCACACAAGGAGAACTAATCTTGACCATTCATTGGATCTTTGGGGCACTATAAATAGAGCTCTCCTCTCATTTGAAAAGAGAGTTGAGTTGTAAAGACATGCTGCAGAAATTTATAATGAAAATACATTGACTTGGTGTATTTTCAGAATTTCTTACATGTTACTTGATTCAACCTCCATTGCTAGATGCTTGACTTAGATTTTCTTTACTGTTTTAGTTAGTTGTATTCTCACTTTAATAGATTTTAGGAATGTTGTCTTGTGGTTATGAAAATTCCTACTGTGTAGATGCCTTCTTAGTCCATACTTTTTGTTGTTTGCTGATGGTAGATAGCTGTGTAAAGTTAGTCTGGAATTCAAATTCAAAGCTGCTCCACACTTTCATTTTTGTTCATGCATGCACATGGTGAATGAAATATGAAATATCTGCAGGCCTTAGAAGATAGCACAAATTTCATGAGACTGTGAGGTTTCTGGTTAAGTGGAATATTGTTCCCAGGAAGCTGTCCATTGTAGGAACCCCATTATCATTGTTCATAGTTAATTACAAATCCGGGAACCTTCTCTCTCTCCTCCCCTTTCTTTTTCTTTTCTTTACATAGTGGCCTATGCTAGGGTTCATTACACACTGTAAAGCTAAATCCAACGATAAAAATGGAGTTCTAGACTGCTGTTTGAACCCATAGCGAATGTACAACAACTTACCTATCTAAAGAACTCCATTTGTAGACCTAACTTCCCTTGCTTTGTAACTCATTCGTAAGACCACCTTGTGATTCCAACAAATCACATCAGACAACTGAGAAATTCCATGCAAGTCATGACATGACACCCAAGAGACCTTAGGAAGATCCTCAACATCTTGTCGTGGGAGATTTCTTTTCAAGAGAGGTAGTACATTCATGTGCTGCCTATGTTGAGAAAGTGTGCAAAACACCCATCAACACTTTCCCAATTGGCCTCCATAAAATTAGTTGTTTCCCAAAAATATTTTCTTTTATGGTAACTATTGTCATAAGCAACTAAATCTGCCTTTCTAACCAAAACATGCTCCAAAATAACTCTTTCCAAATTCCAACACCCAAATTGGACCCTTGGAAATAAATTAAAAAATAAATATTAATTTATCACCTAAAATTAATTTAATAATTTTTTCTTGAAAATCCAAATTGCCTGATTTATTCGTAGGTCCTGATTAGCGATTTTGAAAGCCAAGTTTACTAAAAATAGTAATTTCTATTTTTAGAAAAGGGTACATTACAAGTACTCCCTCCCAAAATTTTCTTGACCCTAAGAAATTACAAACATTATTCTCCACAAAACTTATACCAAAATGATATGTCATGCCAGAGTGCATATTAAGCCCCGATCTTGTACCTATGAAGAGTTGCATTCTTTGCCAAAGAGTATTGTGCAAAAATGAGGACTTAAATTCCTTTGTT
>VDFB02123181.1:0-23275 GCA_007258455.2 Sequoia sempervirens
GGTATGATGTCTTAGCGATATGGTTTGTCTCACCGACTACTTTTGAACTCGGTGTAACCTCTTGCCAAAGGTGATGACTCTGGGTGATATCAATGGTTAGGATTTGTGGCATCAGGGAGACATGGCTAGTGTCTTACCGACATGAAAACACTGTTTGAATGCCTTGACTGATTGAAAGACTATCCTATGTGGTGTGACTTTGACCAATCAAGGAGCAGAATGGGAACCATTGGAAGTTAGACTATTGTGGTCTTCCTGTGAGGAAGTTCAACAGACCAGGGATGACATGGATATACTCAGAGATCGATGATGATGTTTGGTTGGACGATCAGTGGGATGAATAGTTCGATGAACAGTTGAGTAATCAGTGTGAATTCAATTCTGAGAGCATTGTAACTTGAATGTTCTATACAAGGTTGATCATTGTGTATGCTGCTATAATTTGACATCAGAGAGTGAAGCCTGTACTCTGTATGTAATTTTTTTTACTGTAATACAAAGGGGTTTTTCTTGGTGTGGTGGGTTTTTCTCCCGTAAGGGTTTTCCCACATAAATTTGGTGTTCATGTGTGTATGGTCATTTCTTTGTTTTGTTATTTCTTTCAAGTGTATCTTAATTGGACTGTAATTGAAAATTTAAAGTCACCTCTGCATTCTTCCCCGAGGTTTTGAACATTAGGAGAGTTGTTTCTGCACCTTAGCTTTCCTTACACCTTTGATAGTACTAGAGAGACCTTGGGAAGATATAAGCATGGATTTCATATTGGGATTACCATGAACATAGAGAGGATATGATTTTATAATGGTAGTAGTGGATAAATTTACCAAAATGACACATTTCATTCCTTGCAAGAAGACTAATGATGTTGTGCATATTGCTAACTTATTTTTCAAGGAGATTGTGAGATCGCATGGATTACCAAAGTGTATAGTCTTATACAGGGACACTAAGTTCATTGGATACTTTTGGAAGACATTATTGAAGAAGATGAATACAGATCTAAAGTTTAGTTTGGCATATCACCCACAAACTGATGGACAAATAGAAGTGGTAAAAAAGAGTTTGGTTAAACTATTAAGATGTTTGTTAGAGACAAAGTAGTAAATTGGGATATAGTTCTACCATAAGTAGAGTTTGCATACAATAATTCAGTAAATCAAAGTACATGGAACACACTATTTGAGATTGTGACTGGGACACATCCTAGAGGAGTTATGGAGCTAAGAGACATCAGTATGGAGAATAAAAGGTGTGAAAAAGAAGAAGAATTTGTAGGATTTATGGAGACATTACATAATTAGGTCTAGAATCACTTGGAGGACATGAATAGTAAGTATAAGAAGAAAGTAGATGAGAAGAGCATACATGAGGAATTTGTTGTTGGAGATGAGATTATGGTATATCTTACAAAGGAAAGGTTTCTAGTAGGTACATATAATAAGTTGAAGATGAGGAAGATTGGAGCATATAAGATTCTTAAGATGTTTGATTCTGGAAATACATATGAAGTGGAGTTACTGGAGACACTCAAGGTATATCACATATTTTCAGTATTGTAGACATCTATGAGTACCATGAAGGATATTCAAGTGGGAGTATTTCTTGTGTTATTTACCATTGTGTTGACTCTAAGTTGAATGGTTGGAAAGTCCTTTCTAGACCCTCCATCTATGACTACACTAGAGAGAGAGAGAGAGAGAAATATCGACATGTAGAGAAGTAGTTCTTGAGCTCAAGGGAGGTGGAGTCAGATAAAGGGATGGAGATAGTGAGAGAGAGGTCTAGGGCATAAGAGATAACAATGAAAACAATAGAGAGAGATAAAGATGATACAAGTTGTTGATTACTAAAATTTGAAAAAATCTAAAAAATTATAAGATCTTCCAAAAACTAGAATTTACATTATAACTCCAAGAGATCTGAAACCACTCTCAAATATACCAAAACTATATACATGAAATATAACTTAAACTATAAGAAAGTAAATTTCCATATGTAAATTTCAACTTATAGTTAAATTTTTATTTCATGTATATAGTTTCCCTAACAAACAAAGATAAAGATAAAGGCAAAGAGAAAAAGAAAGAGTTCAACAAAATGTATTCTTAAAAGTCATGCTTCACATTTGGCAAGAACCAAATTTGGCACTTTCATTTGACACTCACCAAATGAGTTTCATTTTTCTACACAAAGGAACTCTAGACTACAATATAATTAACTCAAAATTCTACCCAAATATTGATTCTCCTTGTGAAAGGAGTCCAACCCCTTGAATGACCGAGAATTTCCATTATAGAGCACTACACAACTTGTATTTTCATGTAGAATTAAATTATATCACCACAATAAATATTTTATTTCAAGGAAATCTAAGTTGAAAGGTGTGATCTACAACACTTGAATAATAATCCATTTCTCAATAAATTAGACAATAACTTTCTTCTAAACTTTAAAAATTAACAAATAATTATAAATTTCAATTTTACCACTTGACCAAATTATTTTGACCAAACAACCAACTCCCTAGCATAAGATTTTAACTAGCCTCTCTAAATTATGCACTAAGAAAAAGCTATACAAGTTAATAATGAAATGTGCAGGGTTTCTTTTGATACTATATTTGCAAAAGAGATAATGTTGTGCCAATAAGCATAGAGTGCATAGAACACCACAATTGTCCAATACACAAACAACAAGAATGCACAAAATAAACCTACACATAATAAATTACCATAGCATGAGGATGCACACAAGTTAATCTTGCATGTGAAACTACAATAATATTTTTGGGTGATGTGATATTACACTAACCAAAGGATGATCCTACATCACACAATCAATTTTACACTATGACATATTTATGAATTTATTCATTCAACACCCCACCAATACACCATATTAATTATTTAATAATATTTTATATATTAAAAAAACCAAAATACTTCTTTGATTTGAAAATAAACATAAAATTAATTTTTTTTATTACTTGACTAACCAATTGTAGGAATGACTAGGAGGTTAAAACATGACATGGATTTTGTGCACAATTCCATCAAATTTTGGCACATTTTTAACCTTATTTCTCTTCATCAAATTCATCTAACCAATGTAGCTAGAATAACTAGGAGGCATGGTAAGTGAAAAAGGAACCCTTTTGTGTTAACTCATCCACTATCACATGTTAGAGAAGATATTTTTATACCAAAGTACATCATTTTGAAATTTCTCTCTTAATGATCTAACACTACATAAAAATGAGGGCATGCAAAAGAATATGGGTCCACAAGGAGGCAAATTTCAAGAAAAAAAATATTGACAGGAATGGGATCTCAAACCTAAAATTAGAATGGGTACCCATTCCAAAACAAGTACATGTTATGGAATAGGTACTTGTGTAGAAATAGGTACTCATTTCTTAAAGATGTTTTTTAAAATGAATTTCAAGTCATTTTTTTCTACACTTTTGTGAACTGAGATTGACCAAGGAAAAATAGGTACCCATTTTGGAGCTATTTACACCTTGAAAGAGTGCATGACACCTCCTATCTACATAGCAAGTTTTAGCGACCTCTAGGTTAGGATTTGTGGTTTTTTGTTATATATTTAACATTTAAAGTTTGTAATTAGGGTTTAAATTTTGGGTATATATTTAACATTTATAGTTTGAAATTATGGTTTATATTTTAGGTTATTTTAATTTCATAATTAGTGTGAATTTTATAGCTCATAAAACCCATTTCTAAATATATGACATCAAATTAGTGGATACAGTAAACATGTAAAGAATAATATCACCTAAAATAAATAGAAACCAAAACCTAACTAGATATAGAAACTAAAACCCTAAAACCCTAAACCCTAAACCCTAAAACCTAAACCATAAACCTTAAATCGTAAACACTTAACCTTGAAAATTACTAGGTATAATAAGATGAGATAAGGATGTGAGTTTACCTTATGCTCAAATTACACACCTATTGATAGGATTCTAGTTTGAAATATATACATAGTTATCCCTCACACTAGGACATGGATATGGACATGGATAATTAACTCTCATGTGTTAATGTTATAAAAATTTAGGCTCTTTTACCCATTCTATAATGTCATTCTTTTGATCTAATTTATCACACTTAAATTAAGAAAAAAATCTTTTATATTGTTACATTAGATAATGAACTCATTTGACTTACATTTCTAATTTTAATTTATTTCAAATTAGAAGAACATTCATTTTTAAATTGGTTATTTTTTCATTCACTTGTTTAATTATTATATATTGCTCATATCCTCCTCTCTTGCATCTTTGATCCTCATTCTTATACTAATCCATCTCCTCCTCAACCCTTACTCACTTCATCCCATAATTTTTACCTCTTGATACCCCTCATAAATATGATCATACAAATCCTTGAACCCCTTCTCTATGATACATTGAACATGAGGATTCTAAAGAATATAAGAAAATAAAGGTTGTTGAGGCTTTCATAGATAGCATGCACTAGATTCAAGAAGTTTATGATGAACATTTTGAATACTCCTATTGATAACATTTTTTCTATACATAATATGTCTTATTATTTTAATATAAATATATATGCTTTTATCTAAAAAATTGAACACAAAGCATTCTAAAATTAATGTACAATCTTCTATGTATACATTATGGATTACAATGAACCTATGTATTCTCTTTCAAATCCTTAAAATAATAATATACTTAGTTAATTTCATTCATATGAATCACTTCCTCATTATTTCTATGATTTCTTAAATATGGTTTCCATTCATTATTTATTCCTCACCCATTAATTTTCCAATACACTTAGTGATTTTTCTTTTATTTCTTTTATTTCATCATGCACAAGTTCTCAAACATTTTTTAAAGAAACCTAATGCATCATATCCTAATATGCTTAATCCAACTCACCCTTCTCTCTTACAAAATTCCCTCCAAAATAATTTAAATATTTCTAACATAATGCCTTATCTTACTATTAGGGTTTCTCCACTAATTAATCCAATAGTAGTATGTGGGGCTCCTCTCAAACATTATATGATCCCCCTATGTTTAAAATATATACATAGATATCCCTCACACTAGGACATGGATATGTCATTTCAAATAATAATCAAATTTTATACCCAACCACCATAGTTAAATATAACAATGTTTATGTAGTGTAGAGTGTAACTTAATAAGTCTAGAATCCTAGTTAAAATGAGATATATGGATAGAGATATGGGGTTAGATTGTCCCTATTACCTTAATTCCTTATCTTATAACCAATTTATTATTACCAAGTACATCTATTCTAACTAACATATAGACATTTAATCATGAATTATATAATTTAACTTTCATTACCATATTGAACTTGTAAATTCATCTTAAATGTTAATATTCTAATATATCACAATTCTATATGGTCCTAGTTATGATTACATATATTTTAAATTACTCTATTCATTATTAATTATAAATTAATCTGAACAAAAATAAAATTATAGCTATTTCTTACTCATTCTCAATTTAAATTAATTCATACATTTTAATTAATTTATTTTTTACTCTCAAATAACTATAAATTTCCCTTAATTACATTTATATGTATTTGCTTCAAATTAAACATCAATGTCAATTTTTACTTTATGCTATATCATAAGATAATATCCTCATAATATATATTCACCTATTTTTACTTCATCACCATAATCATGTTTAAGAACACTACTTGCCTTATGTCACTACAATATTCATCATCAAAAGGATATCAACCTAAGGAAATTTAAATCTACCTCAATAGAAATAGATTAGTTTGATGGTCAATTCAAATAATCAACTAAATAAACTTTCCAATTTAAAGGATGCTTTATGTTGGTCAAATTAAACTAGTAAATTATATAATGAAAAGGATTTGGCATAATTAATCAAGGCAATATACAATACCACTTAGTCAATATTAAATCATAAGAAAAATGTAAAATTTTGGGTACATTTCAACCAAATTTAAAGGGTTTTTCTAGGATTTGAGTATGGTTATAAATAATGAAGTATTAGGGTTTACAAATAATATGGTCCTAGAATAGATGACAATAATTTTATCTAGACCACGATGCTATTGGATGGTATAGGTTTTATTCCTAGCTTCTGATAGATGGAATAGGGTATGATGTTGCATGATGTCCTTGAGTCCACTAAACAATTATGAATGTTTCTACCAAACATTCATACTATTAGCAAAAAAGGTGGGATTATAGTTATACCCTTGAAGATAGTTTCCATGGCTTCAGAGGTATTAATAATTTTCCCTTTATATTTTTGAGTGGGGTCATTAGGAGCTCTAATAGTATTACCTAAATATTTCAACAATGCTTCTTTTTTGGTTGGGAAGTCCTACAACATATCATATCTATAGAGATGATAACCTTTTTTTTCTTTAAATCATCTACATCACTATATTTTTCCTCACTTTTATTTAGAGTTCTATAGGGGTGAAGATATTAGATCTAGTATTCCACACAAAGGGATCTTTCAGAGTAGGAGGGTTGTTTTCCACATGATGGTCTAGGGGAGTTGGATGTGATCTTGGTGGGATCTCATAAGTCAAAGGTTCCTTCCTACTCCTCAAATTATAATTTCTCCTATTTTTTTGGAAAGTAAATATGTCATGGATTTCTTATTCATTTTCATTTTCAAAGGATAATGTGAACCATTCTTCTTGAGTAAAATATCATGGGTTAGTCTCATAGGAATCTACCATCATAGCATTCATGCCATAGTAGAGGTTTGAGAACTACCATCATTAATGCAAACATTCTCTGCATGTCTGGGAAATTGGCCTCACTATGATCATATGTTTCATGAAATATATATCCAAGGTTCTCTACATAATCTACCACATTAGCACCATCGAAGGGGCTGAGAACTACTCCATTGTTAGGCTGTGTGTTCCAAGTTCAGTTACCTCTTTGGGAATTGAACCCTCTATTTTGAAACACCTAGTTTTTTTATTACCTACTTGGTTTTGACCAAAACCCTAATTATTTTGATTGTGAGTGTTCCCTGCTTGGGGAGGATTGAATTTTAGACATCCCATTTCATTTGTCATTTGAGATAAAATATTTTTCATGGCCTCCATCTTTGAAGCTACCTATGCATTTTGACCTAAGTTAGAGGACGATTTTGGTTGCTCAAAAAATTGTTTGGTTGGTTGTATTGCACCATTTATGATGTTGGATTCTTATCCATAACTCAAAAAAGTAAGCATAGGAATGGTGAGGGGTTGTTGGACAAGGTATTGATATTGCTACAAGTTTGGAAATTGGTTTACTATTCCAGGGATGGGATTCATCAATGGTGTATGGTTTTTAGAAACATTACTTATCATAGAAATTTGGTTGGCCATTCCTAGAGGACCATGTTGAATAAGACAACTAAGAGGGGGGGTGAATCAATTGTAAAAAAAATTAACCTTCAAGAACTTCTGTCAAAGATTAGATCAATTATCATTCACAAATCCTTTACTTTGATAATGTGATTAATCAATAAGTGCAAAAGCAAAAACTGAAAAACATCACACAAACAATAACACTAGATTTACATGGAAAACCCATTAAGGGAAAAACCATGGTGAGGATTAGCTCACAATATAGAGAATATGAAAACCGAATACAAAGGATCACTGCCAGAGAATGCTCACTTCCAAAACAGGACTTACTATCTAGATCAAGACTCAATGTCCAACAAGGGTTAGCCACATGGAGGGATCACTACCACAAAATTATAAATAAGATAGAAGAGATTTGCTACAGAGAGAAAAAATCTCAATGAAATGGATATTTCTACCACAATTCACTCACACACTTGCAAACATACTTGAATGATAGAGTACACCCTCATCTCATTGCTTCCGAAAACTCACAATTAGGTTTCACACTGATCTACTCAAACTCACATCACATATACACTATTTCATATCTATCTTGCTTTCATTCATCCTTAACAAACATCTCAACTTGTATTTATACCACCTTCAACTTTGAAAAACATCTAGAGTTGACCACACAACATTTGAATTTACAAACTCAAATTAGGTCAGTGCAAAAAAATTATATTTTAGAATTAGAATGAGGGTGACCCAAACACACATCTAATGAGGACCTAAATAAGTCCCAACACACCTCAACATGCTTCCATAGACTTTTTAAGTAGTGTTAAACACAAGGTTGGCCAAACCAATGTAAAAAACAAACAATTAAGCACACACAACCTTAGCATGATCCAATCTTTCTAGATATCAAAATTAACTTGAAAACGAACTCAACAACTTATCTTGAGAACTATAAGTCATAATACTCAAACAAGAAGAAATCCAGAGCAACAACATTTCTCCCGAATCTCAGCCAGATACATAGAAAAGCACAATTCACAACTAGTGAACATAACTCTCACTGCACAGTGATCTAGAATCCCAAAATCTAGATATAACATCTTCTAGCAACCATGAATAATAACTCAGATCCTTACTATCCCAATAGAAAATCCCATAGCATAACCTAGAGGAAATACTGAATACCTACAACCTTTCTTTATTACAATTTTCTTAATGTCCTCGACATATACAATCAATAATAATCATTCATGACATCAATGACAACAACAACCAGTTGGAAACTAGTTAACTAGTTGACATCAATGACAACACCTTCATACTTGCAGCAATATCCCCCTTTGTCATTAATGGCAACACATGATGTGAAAAACCATCAAAGACAGCACAACTCAAAACACATTTTCCATGATTTTTCTTTCTCCCCCTTAGTAGATAAACCTTTTCACATGATACTTTCTCCCCTTAGTAGATAAACCTTTCATAGGTACATACTCAAGCTTTACTTCATTTTCCACAACCTTTTCTCTCAAAAAGTGATAACTTATTGATATATGCTTTGTCCTTGAGTGCATCACCCAATTCTTGAAATGTTAATTACACTAGTATTATCATAGAAGATAGAAATGGGATCATCATACATTACTCTAATATATTTCAATGTTTTTTCATCCACAAAACTATGTACAACAAGATTTCACAACAATATAATCTATATAGTGGATAAGGAAACCAAATCTTCTTTTTACTCAACCATGACACCAATCCACAACCAAGAAAGAATTCACCACCATGTTTGTACTTTTTATTTCATCAACACAACCTACAAAATCAGTATCCCTAGAATACCATGAGCCATAATTCAGGGTGCCATTCAAATATATGATTATCCTTTTAACAACAACAACATGTGTTTCTCTAGGATCTTCTTGAAATCTAGCCACAAGACAAATTTCATGCATGATATCTAGTCTAGTAGTAATTAAATACAACAAACCTCCAATCATAGATTTGTATTTTCTCTGATCAACCTTAGATGATTCATCATCTTTACTCAATTTTCAGCTAGTCACCATAGGAGTGCATATCGGTTTGGAACCATCCATCCCAAACTTCTTCAACATTTCTCTTACATACTTTGACTGTGAAATAAAAATCCCTTTCTCTATTTGATTAATATGTAGCCCAAGAAAGAAATTCATCTCACCAAATATAGACATCTCAAATTCTTTTTGAATCTCTTCAACAAACATCTTGCACATTGTTTCACTTCCTCCAAAGATAATTTTATCAACTTATACAACTACTATCAAGATTTTTTCATTTTCAATTTTGAAGTACAAATTACTATCTATTGTACCTTTATTGAAACCTTGTTGAATGAAATATTTGTCTAACCTTGCATACCAACCTCTAGGAGCTTGCTTCAATCCATATAAGGCATTCTTTAATATTCAAACCATATCTGGTTGATATGAAAACTAAAATCCTTCTAGTTGTTCCATGTAGACCTCTTCTTCTAACTCGCCATTCAAAAATGTAGATTTAACATCCATTTGATAAACTTTGAAATCTTTATGAGAAAAAAATGCTAAAAAAATTGTGATAGCTTCCATCCTTTCCACTGGAGAAAAGGTCTCCTAAAAATATATACCTTCTACTTGTGATTAACCCTTACATACAAGTCTTGCTTTATTTCTAACCACTTCTCCATTCTGATTCAAATTGTTTATGAATACCCATTTCAATCCAATTATGTTTTTATCTACTCGTCTAGGGACCAATTCCTAAGTTTGATTCTTCTCAATCTGTATAAGTTCTTCTTCCATAGATTTCATCCAATTCTCATCATTATATGCTTCAATCACTATCTTTGGCTCAACTTCAGAAAGCAAGCATAGATTTATTTCACCACTAGTATCAGCTCTGCTTCTTGTTAATACTCCTTTCCTCTTGTCTCCAATGATTTGATTTTCTAAATTATTTTTGTACACATATTTAGGTGTCTTTGGGGACACCACCAGAGTGTCTTCTTCTTCATTTTTCTTCTCCCTTTCTTCCACAACTTCTTCTAATCTTATGCATTTAGGTTCATTAGATACATATCCATCAACTTCAATTGAATTCTTCAATGCTTCATCAACCTTGACATTTGTTCTCTCTACAATATTTCTCAGTCTTTTGTTGAAACATCTGTAAGCTTTGCTTCTAGTAGGGCATCCAAGGAAGATACCTTCATCACATCTAGCATCAAACTTCCCTAGATTTTCTTCATCCTATTTGATATAACATTTGTTTCCAAATACCTTGAAATACTTAATAGTAGGAATTCTTCCACACCATAGCTCATAGGCTGTCTTGGTATTTTTAGCATTTTCTTGAACTCGATTGAGCACAAAAATAGTAGTGTGAATAGCTTCTCTCCAGTAAACTTCTAGTAGACCTACCTCTATAATCATTGATCTAGCAACTTCTTGAATCAACGTTCTATTCTTTCTTTCAATAATTCCATTCTACCAAGGAGTAGATAACTATATTTTTATTCCATGAACTTCACAAAACATATTAATCTCATTGGAGGTGAATTCGCCACCTTTTTAAGACATCAAACATTTTATTCTCAATTTACTTCATTCTCTACCATAGTCTTAAATGCCTTGAATCTATCTAATGCATCAGGTTTCTCTCTAAGAAAAGTAACCCATGTATATCTAGAGTAATCATCAATCAGAAGCATAAAGTACCTTTCCCCTTGTAGACTTTTGACTCTTATAGGACCATAGAGATCTATTTGAATCAAATCTAGTAGTTCGGTAGTAGATTGTTCCTTCGATCTTAAGTTGTTTCTAGATTTCCTTCTAGACTGAAAATTATTGCAAATAGCATTAACAAGCTTTTTAATCCTTGGTAAATCTCTCACAACTTGTACTACACTAGTTCTTTCCATATCATCAAAATTCATGTGACACATTCTCTGGTTCCATAACCAACTGTCATTAATATGAGTCATATAGCAATGTCCATCAAGATTTAGCACCCTTAAGTTGATAAATATTTCCTTTAGACTTCTTACCAGCAATAATCACTATTTTGGATCCTTTCCTAATTTCACATCTCCCATCCTCAAATACAATATTATATCCTTTACTACACATCTACCCAACATTTAAGATATTATTCCTTAAATCCTTAACATAGTAGACATCATCAGTGTTATGCTTGCCATCAAAACTTACTGAACCTATCCCACAAATCTTAGCACTAGTATCATCTCCAAACTTAACTAAGCCTCCATAATAATTTTCAAGTTTAAAAAACTTACTCTTATCACCAGTTATATCATGTGAACAACCACTGTCGAAAACCCAGTAGTTCTTTTCTTGTTTAGCATGTATGGAAGAGATAAAAATATCTTCATCTTTCTCTGGAGAATTTTCCTTCACCTATCTTTCAATATTAGCAGGAGTAGATTCATCTTTTATAGCCAAGAACAAGCATTCATTATCATCAAAATCTCCATAATCAGACTCTTCATCAGAATTATCAGCATCTTCATTTACATAATATGCTCTCTTAATCATCTTCCCTTTGTTTTATTTGCTTAATCTATGTTTATTCTTCTTAGCTCTTTCCAGACATCTAGAAGCATAATGACCAATTCCTCCACAACTAAAGCATTTAAAAGGTAACTTACCTTCATACTTACCAAAGAACTTTTTCATTCTTATTACAAAGCTAGCTTCTACATCATCAAAGTTCTCTTCATCTAGATGTTTAGCTCTTGTAGCCCTAAAAGTAGTTTTTGTCTTTGATCCATTTCTCAAGCTAGGATTTCTCATTTCATAAGATGTTACAGTACTCAACAACTTATCTTTAGTATATGTCTTATAATCTATGTATTCCTCAATAGTAGATGTACCTTTTCACAGTACACATCATGGAGAGTTTGAAGAATCTTTTTATAATCTTGGATTCATCCATTGTAGCACCAAGTCCTTGAATTCCACCTACCAACTCATCCACTCTTTGTACATAGGATTTAATGTTCTCATCTCTAGACATCTACAAAAGCTCAAATTGTGCTTCCAAATTCTGCATCTTTGCTTCTTTGACCCTTTCATCACCTTCATGCATCTTTTCCATTTCGTCCTAGACCTCTTTAGCAATCTTTAGATTTGCAACTTTAATTAAATCAGAATGTGAAAGACTATTCTTCAGAATAAATGTTTCCTTGTTGTTTGCTTCATGTGCCTTGATCTCATTAGCTACAGTCAGACCATTTGTAGGAGGAGTGTAAGTAATCTTGTAAGAATTCTCCACATCATATCCACAGTACTATAGATATCCTTCCATCTTTATCTTCTAGAGGACATAGTTAGTCCCATCGAACCTAGGAAACTCAATAGTGATCTTGCTTGCCATCCCAAACCTTCCTTAAGAAATTACACTCTTCTCCAAGGAACCAAGCTCTGATACCAATTGTTGAACAAGACAAATGAGAGGTGGGGTGAATCAGTTGTAATAAATTTTAACCTTTAAGAACTTCCACCAGAGATTAGATCAATTATCATTCACAAATCCTTTACTCTACTAATGTGATTAATAATTAAGTGCAAAAGTAGAAACTGAAAAACATCACACACACAATAACACTAGATTTATGTGGAAAACCCAATAAGGGAAAAACAATGGTGAGGATTATCTCACAATATAGAGAATATCAAAATATAATACAAAGGCTCACTACCAAATTAGGACTTATTGTCCAGATCAGGACTCGATGTCCAACAAGGGTCAACCACCCGGAGGGCTCACTACCATAGAATTACAAAGTAGATAGAATATTTTTTTTACAAAGAGAAAAATTCTCAATGCAATGGAGATTTCCACCACAATTCACTCACACACTTGCATACATGCTTGAATGATAGAGTACACCTTTAATTCACTGCTTCTGAAAACTCACAATTAGGTTTCACATTGATCTACTCAAAATTACATCACATACACACTGTTTCACATCAATATCTCACATCTATCTTGCTTGCATTCATCCTTCATAAACATCTCAACTTGTATTTATACTTCCTTAACCTTTGAAACAAATCCAAAGTTGGCCACACACCATTTGCATTTACAAATTCAAATTAGGTCATTTCCAAAACATTCTACTGTGGAATTAGAATGAGGGAAGCCCAAAAAAATATCTAATGAGGACCTAAATAAGTCCCAACAATGCTTCCTTAGACCTCGTAAGTAGTGTTAAACACAAGGTCAGACAAACCAATGTAAAACACAAACAATTAAGCACACACAACCTTAGCACAATCCAATCTTTCTAGATAACAAAATTAACTTGAACATGACCTCAACAACTTATCCTATGAACCAAAATTCATAAGACTCAAACAAGAAGAAATACAGAGCAACAAAATTTCTCTTGGACCTTAGCCAGATACATAGAAAATCACAGTTCACAATTGGTGAACATAACTCACACTGAACAATGATCCAAAAACCCAAAATCTAGATATAACATCTTCCAATAGCCATGAACAATACCTTAGATCATTACTAGAATAGCGAAAAATCCCAAAGAAAAACCTAGAGAAAACACTAAATACCCACAACCTTTCTTTATTATAATTTTCTCAATATCTTCGACATATACAATCAATAACCATCATTCATGACATCAATGACAACAACAACCAGTTGGAAACTAGTTAACTAGTTGAAATCAATGACAACACCTTCATACTTGCAACAAACCAAGTGATGGAAAAGATCCAGAAATGTTTCCTACTTATTGATCCATTTGTTGGGAAATTGTGATGGCTTCTTTATAGATTTTATCTAATGTATTCCTAACATTTTCAGGTAGCCTCCTTAAGAGCAAACTAGTGAAAGTGTTAATAGATCTTTGATAAGTTTGAATAGCTACTAATTCTAGTATCACATATGGGGTTTCTAACTTCTTGTATGTCTTGTGGAATCTGGTGTTATAGATACTAATTGGCTCATTTGGCTCCTTCCTACAAGTCACAAATTGAAGGTACAAAATAGTAGGATCTTTATATATTTTGAACTAGTTAAGGAACTTATCTTCCAGATCCTGCCCAGTGTGGATCATTCCTCTAGGAAGGTGCAAATACCAATTGTGTGCAAACTCACCCAAATAATATGGGAACAATATAAAAACCACGTCTCGGTGAGCAATTTGTGCTCTATTTCTTATTTCTTGATTTTTTTTTACATGATCTTCTATTTTCTTACCTTCATCATACAAAAATTTAGGACATAATTTTTTTGGGGTCTTAGGTAAGTCCTGTAAAGCTCCTTGTATGTCCAATGAGAAACTTTGTTTATCATGAAAAATACCATCTATAATGGTGGAGTTGCAACAATAGTTGTGATCTAGGGTATTGTTGGACTTACAAGTGATGATGGAAAACCTAAGTCTAGTGGTGGAGCTATTGGATTGGAAGCTTCACCTTTAGATTTACATTTGTCACTTCGGATTTTCCTATGTTGGAGTAACTAAATCAGATCTCCTTTGTCAAGAGAAGACTTGAGGACTCTATGGTATCTTTCTATGGAGAATGACCCAATGTTTTATAGATTTACTACTTCAAGGCCCTCCTTGTAGTGCCAATTCTAATGGGGGGGATGTTAGTCACTCACAACATACCAGGAAATAAGATTATTTCCCCTCTTGAAAATTAGTATAAACTAATCCAGGTTCCTTTCTCATCAGGTCTTGATAGTGTGGATGACACAATGGTGAGAAAAAATTGATTACATGAGGGATCTAGATTTTTACAAAAGCTAGGAATCTAAATACAATCACAATATGGAAATTTCATTGATTAGAATCAGATTGGATGTAGAACATAAGTAGCTTTAAGATAATTTAGTGCTCTTTCAAACTATTTTGGTAACCATGTTTCAAAATAAAAGACAAAAGTGAATAGGGGAACAAGAGATATTCCAAAAGAAACCTACAAAAAATACTGAAATAAATATAACTCTATCTAGACAACAACATAAAGCATTCTCTTAATCATGTCTATAGGTTTAATTAAGATCTCTCAAATAACCATTAACATAGATAGTATTCACACATCTACCATTAATAGAGTGAAATCTTCAAAGGGAAATCAAAAAAATAAGATTTTTGAATTTCATTCAACCAGAATGTCATCAATCATGTGTAGATCTAGGAAAAAATCCTACTTAATTACATAGATTTGACTCCTCGATCTCATTAATTTAACTAGTAATTATGGTTAAAATAAAATGATTATACCATCACCATGGTGTTGAATCCTGATGCATGCAATACACCCACGCAATCCTCAAATAAATAAATCAAATATTTTCACATGAAAGTCAATATGTAAACTCCACATCGAGATTGTATTTTTTGTAGTTGCAAAAATTGCATAAGAGTTTAGACCCTTAGAAATGATCTAGGATCAAACATTTATAGAAAAATAAGTTCCTAAAATTGTAGATATGATAAAAAATCTAACTAGAAGTACCTCTAATGCTTGAGTTTTTAACTAAAAGAAAATTAAAAATTAAATAAAAGCATAAATAGATGCCCTAGTTGGATTCAATTTTCTTGGAAAATTAGAGAAGAATGAAAACAACAACTAAAATTAAACTAAAACAAGTGACAGTCTTTAAAATTCCCAATGCCACTAAACTCAGGTGCATGATATGTGATTTTATTTCTCTAGTAGTTATTGCACACATCCTTCGACATTTTTAAATTGGGTGGCACTAGGAAAACATGTCATTTACAACCTTGGTAGCATCGTTCATCACAAAACATAAGTAGATATGAACAATGACCTCCACCTATCTCCAATAATTTGGAAAAGTGATCAGACTAGGTTGGCATGATCTGATTCATCCTTTCCATTGGGTGGTATCCTTTAAATTGGTACTTCATTTCCTTAGAATCCTTTGGAGGCATATCTCCTACAAAAACTAGTACCATGCATTATCATTTTCCTATAGCAATAAGAGCAAACATACAAGATAAATCATTTTAGGCCATATATACTCTTATCTCAAAGTTATATTTTGTCAAGCCAAAGTTATACAACAACTCCAGGGATTGGTCTTTAGGCCTCTCACTCACCCTTTACTATCGGTATATACACTTAAGCTTTCATCCTTTCATTATTAAAAACTTCAGGTATCAGGGATTGGGAATCCTCAATACTTGATACTTATGAAATGAATATACTTTACTAAGTTTCAAAGCCTCTTGGGTATCGGATATCAAATATATCCTTTACCCTTTGTTTATTAATAACATCTTTTAAGGATATGTTCCATTGCTTGATCAGGTATATGAGATTGGGGATCCCCTTTACCCTTTACCTCCTTGGCAATGGTATTGGTTAAGTGGTATCTCTAGCCCGCGAAGTCTGAATGGTATTGGATTTTAGTTTTTTTTATTTAATCCTTACCACCAAATTTATTGATCAAACTCACTTTATATTTTAAACCTTATCTTTTGAACATAGAAGTTGTATCTATTTTTACAACAACCAAAAGAAAGCAATCATTCCTAGACATTGGGAGTTGGGAATAACCCTTACAATTTGCACCTTTATAAGAAATGTATAAGAGGTATCAACTATACCTGATGCCCCAAATATGCCACAAAGGAAAATATGCCACAAAGGAAGACATTTTTGGATAAGTTTTTATTAGTATAATTGGGGGTATCATGTATCCTTTTTTCATTAGCAAAATCTCTCTCAAGGAATATTTTTATTCAATTGGGTATCGGGGATTGGGGATCCCCTTTACCCCTTACATTCGTATTATTGACATTGTGTAAATGGTACTCTTGACTCATGAAGTACGAAAGGAATTCAAAGATCAGGCTGCAAGGTTTCATCATTTTTCTTTCATGTTTCACTTAGGTATCACTTAAGAAAACATCTCGACCCTCGATCTCGATTCACATATTGTTTATCTAACTTGATTCATTTTGAAAGGTTTTTAATGATGGTTTTATTGGAAACTTTACCATGATGAAAAATCCTTCATGATGGCAGATACCAAAGGTCAAGGTTTTATTATAACTCCTACCTCTATAAGGAAACAAAAAAATGAGATTCTTAACATTCGATATCTAAAAAAATAAAATGAAGACCAAGGTTTTAGCTAAGTGTAATGTTACACACAAAATTAGGGATCAGAGGTTAGGGATCTTCAATACTCTTTTCACCTCTATAAGAAGAGGAAAGGAGGATCTCTGAAGTGTGATGTCTGAAAGTCATTAATCACATCGACTAAGTAAAAGGTAAGGTCACTAGTTGAGGATAGGTGTTTCCCCTTACCCCTTGCAAATGTTTTGAGCAAACAAAAAATGAACATTGTGAAATATGATAGTGATTAAAACTTAAACCACTAAAATGACCAAACAAAAATCACAAAGGAATCCAAAATTTTGATACCCAATGATGATGTCACAAAAATCATCGATCGACATGCCAATAAGACACATGATCTGGTGGGAAAAAAGAGCTGAGACTAAAATAGTAAGAGAAAACAAACAAAATAGGGAAAAATGAAAAGAAAAGAAAAGAACAAAGGAATTCCAAAGCCATACCAAGAACCAAGAAGCAAAAACACAAAAACAAAAACAAAAACTAGCAAGAACACAAAATGAAACCAAGTAACAAACCATCAAATCCAAAACCCAAAATACACACCCATGCCAAACAAGCTAACTAAGTAAAGAAATTTACAAGTTAAAGGCTCAAAAATTAACCAACCTAGACAATAAGAGTGACACGTAGTAGGAAGAAGGAGAGAGAAGAACGAGTCAAGCTGGGAGAATGCAACACATGAGCAAGTGAGCAAGCAAGTGACAAGAAAAACACATCAAGAATGAAACCCAGTTGGGGAACCCACATACACATCCCTTCACATAAAAACTCAGACCAATCTTTCTCAAGAACAATGGTGAACTTCGATAGGCAAAGCAGTTGCAAAAATTCTCAAAATCATGCTTGTTTGAATGGGTGAGATGAAATGAATAAATTTTTGTGTTAGTACCCATTCGATTAGCTTCATTAATGGCACACCAAAGTGAGTTGGTGACATTAACTTCCAATGAAATTTTCATTAAATTCCAACTCTTATTCCTTCAAGCCGGTAAGATTGATGTGATGTTTGCATCAAATGAAAAATGAAGCAATAAAAGAAAAGAAACAAAGGAAAAAGGGAAGAAGAAAAAAGGGGGGAAACACCACACCCAAAGCCACAAAAGAAAAGAAAGGGGGTCCCCAATTGCAAAAGAGAAAAGAGGGGTGTGAGTGCAAAGGCACAACAAGAATTTTGGTCACTTGAATCACCACTGTCTTAAGCAATTAGTAAATCATTAAAATTGGTTATAAAACTTCCTCCTATATCCTTATTTAATGATTTCAAGCATTTTTTTGTCTTAGGAAAATATCTTGAAGAAAAATGTGACAGAAAAGGCTAAGAGATATTTAAAATCCCTTGATTTAATTCATAATGATCTTGTATACCCATTTCCTAATTTATCATTTAGAAAATGCCAATATCTATCTTCTCTCATCAATAAAATATCATTCTTCACAATGGTGTTGTAGGTATGAGTAGCTAGTGTTGTCATTGATTTCAACAAGCTTGTGTTGTCATTGGTGTCTATTGTTGGATAAGATTTTTGCAAGAGTGTGAGTAGTTGATGCTTTGATTAGTTGCATTATGTTGTCATTAGTAAAGCTACTTGTGTCAACCTCTGGTGTTGCTATGATAATATTTTGTGATCTATGGTTGAGTTTCTATTGGTTGATTTGTGTTGAGGAAGTGTTGAAGATGATGAGGATGTGTCTCTGGTACTTGGTTTCATAGTGATTTTGAGAAAATTTGATAAAAAGAGGAAATAGTGTGTTGCAGTGGTGTTCTGGGTTATAGAGTTGTGTTCTAGTTTTCTTCCGCATTTCTTCTAGGTTGAATATCTTCCTGTGCAATTTAGATATGTTTGTGAGAGGTGTTCAAAGGTGTTGTATTCAAGAATTGGTGTGTTGGATAGTTGTGCAGAATAAAATGTGTTCACCAATGTGTGGATTGTGCATTGCAAAGGTGTTTAGGAGAAATTTCTTTGCTCCACGTTTCTCTATAGAGTGGTTTCAGGTCTTACAGATCTAAAGGAGTGTTGATAGTGTTGGTATATTTTCTTAGTCAAGATGATTTGAGGTTTGGTGCTTGAGAAGTTAGTTTATCAAGTAATAGTGTATGGTAGAGTTGTTTAAGTGTACTGGGTGTGTACATTCTTCAGGTGGAAGTTGTTTCGAAGGAATTTGTTGGATTTTAGGGTGTTTGAGGAATATTCTAGATCATGTTTAAGCATGGTGTGTGGTTTTCAAGTTTTCCTTGTGCTTGAGGAAGTGTGTACTTAAAATTTTAATGGTGTTTGTATGGGTAACGGTTGACCTAGTGTTTACACTACTTGCAATGGAAAATTATTGTTTATAGAAATGTGTTGTAGCATGGTGTTATTTATTTGGGTTCTAGCTAAGGAATGATGTGGTCTAATTTCACTTCTACTCACCATGGAAGTGTTTTGGTGCTGACCTAATTTGAATTTGCATGGTTAATGTGCATAGTTGAACTTGGAGAAGAGTTTCAAGGTTGAATATAGTACAAATATGAGTCATGTTGATGAAGGATGTTAATATAGATGTGATAGATGTGAATGATATGAATTACATAGTGTTAGAGTGCGAAAATGAGAAGTGTTGTGCAAAATTTCATGTGTTAGTTTGTTGGATGCAGTGAGAAAAAGATGGCTACAAATCTTCAGTCATCCTGGGAAGGTGTTGATGTTATTGTGGTGGATTCTCTGTTGCATTGAGATGCTTTTCTCTATGTAACATTTCTTCTCTATCTTCTTTTCTATTATGGAAGTGAGCCTTTCTCCTTTAAGTAGTGAGCCCTATGATAGTGATCCCTATTGTATTCGGTATTGATATTGATTATATTGTGAGCTAATCCTCTTCATGATTTTTCCCTTCTTAGGTTTTCCATGTAAATATGGTGTTCTCTTGTGTATGGTGTTGAGTTGTTCTAATTTCTATTGTTTACTTTTCATGTTAAATCATCATAACAAATTTAAGGGTTTAATGAATGAATGTGGATCTAAATGTTAATGAGGGTTTTGAAGTTTTAAGGTACAATTGATTCACCCCCATCTCATTTGTCTTGTACATTCAACAATTGGTATGAGAGAAAGGTTACTTGGAAGAAAGCTTAAATACTTAAGGCAGATCTGGGATGTCATAGAAGAAGGACATCCCTATATTTGATGGAACAAACTATGCATTCTAGAAAAAAAGGATGGAAGGCTTTTTAGATCATCTAGGATATGATGTATGGAAATTAGTTCAGAATTGATATAATATGCCTACAAACAGTCAGAGCACTGAAGATGAACTCAAAGCCTATGAAATCAGTAGTAAAGCATGGTATGCTCTCTTGAGTAGTCTTACAAATTCTAAATTAGTGAAAGTTATGAATTTGAAAATTGGTAAAGGAATTTGGGAAAAGTTGGAAAGTATTTATGAAGGAGATGATATGGTCAAGCAAGCTAAGATGAAAAATTTAAATATCACTTTTGAGAACTTGTAGATGTTAGAAGATGAAAACATTACAAGCTATATGTAGAGGGTAGATGAAGTGGTTAGCTTCATCAGAGGTCTTGATGGAAAAGTCAACGAACCAAAAATAGTAAAGAAAATTCTTAGAACCCTTCCTAAAGCTTACAACAATAAAGTTTTTGCTATTGAGGAATCTCAAAATCTAGAGAATTATACTAGAGATCAATTGTGTGGCTCTCTAGTTTCATTTGAAATGAGATAATTTGGTACAAATAATGGTGCAATAGTTGAGACTACTTTTTAGGTTGCAAAAATAGAGAAGATTGAAGAATCAAACCAGTAGAATCTTTATGATGTGGAAGCTAACTTTGTGAGAAGGATGAAAAAGGGTACTGGTTTATAAAGGTAAGTATCCTTTCAAATGTTTCAACTATGGAAAGATAGGTCACTATGCTTCAAGATGTCCAAATAGAGTTGTGAATGAAAAAAACAAGGAGAAAAAAGGTAAAATGATTAAGAAAAGCTATTATGTTAGCGAAGATGAAAGTATTTCTGATGATGAATCTAATTATGGAGATGACGTTGAATGCTTGTTCATGGCTTTAAAAAATGAATATGTTTTTGCTAACTTTGAAAGATGTGTGAAGGAATTTCCTCTAAAGAGAAAGGATAAGACTGAAGGTACTTTGTATCTTCTTTTCATGCCAAATAGGACAATAACTATTGGATCATTGATAGTGGATGCTCTAACCATATGACTGGAGACAAGAGTAATTTTTTCAAACTTGAAAAGTATGATGGAGGACTTGTTAAATTTGGTGATGATTCAAGTGCTAAGATATGTGGAATAGGTTCAATTAGTTTTGATGAAAAGCATAATGCTGGTGATGTTTACTCTATTAAGAGTTTAAGGCATAACCTCTTGAGTGTTGGAAAATTTTGTAGAAAAATGATACAATATTATGCTTCAGGATGATGGATGTGAGATCAAAAAAGGGTCTGAAACTATGATTCTTGATGGAAGAAGGATAGATGGATATTTTTATCAACTCAAGAGTGCTGATGGTCATTGATTTATGACTCAGATTAATGAAATTTGGATATGAAATAGGAGGATGTGTCAATTTAATTTTGATAATCTAGTAAGAATCAATTTAGTCCAAGTGGTGAGATATTTTCCAAAAAAGAAAAATCCTATCAATTTTTTTTAGCAAAGATTTCCATTTTGGAAAGAAAAAAAGAAGATTCAAAGGAAAAGAACAATCTTATATTGGATTGTTGGATTTGGTGCATACAGATATTTTTGGTAATACGAGAGTAATAATTATTCAAGGTGACAAGTATTTCATGCTTTTTATTGATGATTATTCTAGAATGGCATACATTTTTCTTAAAGAAAAATCTGAAGCCATAGATAAGTTTAAAGCATTTAAAGTTATGGTTGAGAATGAAATGGATATGAAGATCAAGTGTTTGAGATATGTCAAAACTGGAGAGTTCACCTCCAATGAATTTAACATGTTTTGTGAGAATATTGGCATAAAGAGGCATTTTTCTACCCCCATAACTTCTGAAGAAAATGGAGTGGTTGAAAGGAAAAATAGGACTATTCAAGAAGATGCAAGGACTATGATGAGAGAAGAAAACCTACTAGAAGTCTATTAGAGAGAAGTAATTCATACTATTTTTTATATAATTAACAAATTTCAAGCAAAAGGAAACAACATAAATACTCCCTACTAGCTATGGTATGGAAGGACTTTAACACAAGTACTTTTAGAGTGTTTAAATACAATTGTTATATCAAGAGATGAAAACAAATTGAAATTTTGATGCATGGTCTGATGAAGGAATTTTCCTGATATTCTACTAAAGGAAGTTTAGCAAGAAGTATAAAAAGAATAAGAAATATTTTGAGAGTGCAAGTGTTAAGGTTGGGATGGTACTTTTAAAACTTAGTTGTGATAGATGGTGTGCTAGATTGTTGTGTAGAAGAAGCGTTCATCAATGTGTGAACTGTGCATTACTGAGGCATTTGGGAGAAATTCTTTTTCTTTACGTTTCTCTGCATAGTGGTTTCAAATATTGTGTATTTGAGGGAGCATTGATAGTGTTATATTTTTTCAATCAAGATAGTTTGAGGTTTGGTGCTTCAAAAGTTAATTTCTCAAGTAACAGTGTATGGTAGAATTGTCTAAGTGTACTGGGTGTGTACATTCTTCAAGT